>JAODAL010083304.1:0-11299 GCA_025379985.1 Phyllomedusa bahiana
TAATTTGTTAGTATAAATTACAAATATCCTATTTACATTTCATTTTTAATTCCCAGGTATTTAATCTGTAAATGCAAAACTATAAACATTACACATAAGCTTTATTCATGCTAGTAGTTGATAAAGTAGATCCAAACACTGACTTTATGGGTATGTTTTTGTCACTGTTCTTTGTACTTTAATTAAAACATGAGTAGTATGTCATTAATGTGAATTAATATTGTGTTACGTTAAGTTATATTGTTTTTACAAGGTTTATACAAAGTTTCGAAAGAGTTTCTGTTAATAATTAATTATAATTATAATTATAATAGTTAATTCTGTAACATACATAACCACGGAATACCAACGGTTTAAAAATAAATCAAATAGTGTTTATAACATCATGTCAAAAAATGCAATGTTTCAGCTCTTTCCCAGAATACTGATCTGCAAATCATCTCAGTTCTGTATATAATCAGTACTGTATATATTTGTGTTCCTTTATTAATTACAAATGATCAAAATCCATTTTCCATGTAAAAAGAATTTTTTTTTTTTAATTCTGCAATATTTTATGTGAACTTAACTATTCCCCCATAAAGTACAACTTGTCTCGAATAAAACGAGGCCCCATACAACTGCGTCATTGGAAAAATAAAAAATTACGACTGTTGAAACGCAAGGAGGCAAAAACTAAAAAAATTTTCTGGTCATTATACTTTTCAGGCGTTCCGCTTAAGGGGTTAAAAGGTAGGATGCTGCTGTGATCTTCAGTGTTCATATAAACTTTTTTTAAAATTTCTATCCTTCTAAAATCTGTGGATTATAATTTACAATTATGCAGCTAAGGTCTCAAACATTGCGACCAGCTTCCAAAAATGTTTGGAAACTGGTAAATCTCGTCTTTTTTTTATAATAGTACACTTTTTTTTATTGGCGCATGTTGTCTCACCAACGTACAATAAACGGTATGGGCACCGTCAAATATAAACAACTGAGATTAAATAGTGACTCATTTTATAAATTACAAGATACAAGATGCTCAAAAGCTTTGCCTTTTTACTTAACTTTCCAAATGACACAACCAAGTCATGGATAAGAACTCATTCTAGGGGATTGTGAAAAATGTTTGGTTTGTTTGGATCTGTTTGGTTTTCGAAGCATCTAAAAACATATGTTTTTAAAAAGGGTTTTTCCCTTTAAGTTTAATATTGATGGGGGTAGGTTTATTATGAAGGAAGAAAGGAAAAAATTAGGAATAATTTATAGTTTAAATTTATCTTTTCTAAAAAATTTATTGATGATATGAGAGATTTTAAAACCCCTATAAATTTGGGTAAAAAATAGGAACCCCAATATTCCCTTTTTTATCCCTCTCACAGTTAGAACCTGTAACTTTTTTTTTTTTTTAATTAGTGATGACGATTGTGTCAACAAACGTTTTCGAAATTTTATAGTCGAATCGGCAATTATCATGACGTTTTCCGGGTATTTGATAACAATAAAACCGGGGACCATTAAAGTCCCATGGGGGGAAGGAAACAACACCTTCCTTTTTATAAACCCCAAAAAGGGCTGGGAAGGGGGAATTAACATCCCAACAGTAAAACTGGATACGGCTACATCCTTTTGGCAAAAACAATTTTTTTTAAAAAAAGTCACAGAAAAAAAAGTCAAGAACCCTTTTACATCCCTGTCTTGTATCCAAAAAGCATACCCTTAAACCTGCATGAAAACCCACAAATTAAAAAGTGCCAGAAGGATATTAAATTTTTAAACCCAAACATTTTAAATTTTAAATGGACATTTTTATTTTCCCCCTTTCCCGGAAAACGCAGCAGAACCCCCTTAAACCGTCTGACCCCACAAAATTTTAAAAAGTGCCCAAAAAAGGGGTTTTTTTCAACCCCCCCATTTTAGTTAAAAAACTGGACATTGACTATACCGTCCTGGGCTACAGAAAGACCCCGAACCTGCATGAAACCCCCCGATTAAAAAAAATGCCGGAAAAAAAGGGGTCCCTTTTAACCACCATTTTAGTTGAAAATGGAATTGACTATAAACCGCCTGGGGGCCGGGAGTATGACCCTTAAAAACCCGTCTGACCCCAGAAATTAAAAAAATGCCAAAAAAAGGGGGTCTTTTTGAACCACCATTTTTGTTTTTAAAAAGGGGGATTGAAATTTCCCCGCCTGGACCGGTCTTCAGGTTGCATTTAAAACCCCTGAAAGAAAAAGATTGGGCCTCTTTTTCGTTACTGGAAAATTCACAGGGGCCCCCGACCCCCAGCGGGTAAAGGCCTGACGGGCCTGCAACCACCCATCCGTGGCTTGCATGTTGTCGCCCGCACTGGGAAGGGGGAGGCACCTTTTTTCTCTACCTTCCCCCCATGTCCAAAAACCCCTCTTTGCCCTTTCTTTTCCACTAGATTTCGCTCCATGTTCGCAAAAATAAAAAATGGGGAAAAAAGGGATGGAAAGTTTTGACAGTTTCTTATTGAAAGGAAAGGCAAATCACAAACTAAACTTAAATCCCTCTAATTTTCCAAAAGCCAGCTAGGGGTTAGAAACAGAATTTTTTTCTTTTCGAATCCTGTGAAAAAGCGGTCTGGTGGAAGGAAACCGTAAGACAAAATCAACAGTGGTTTTTTTCATTTTAAGGGCCCCCGGGGGTTTTCAAATGCCCTTAGTTAAAGGGCTAAGGGAAATTTATAGTTTTTTTAACAAACTATCATACAAAATGCGCTTTTCTTCCAAAACCAAAAATGAATTGATGAGCACAATAAAAAAAATTCAAAAATTTCACGGGATGAGAAAAATTTCGTTTTTTTTCAGCAAAAGACAACGAAACAGTTATAGTAAAAAATCTGTATCCCAAAATTTTAAATAAAAAGGTGGTCTTTGAAAAAAAACTGGGGCCCGCACCCAAAATGGAAATACACTATTTTTTTAAAAAATTTTTCGGGGAAAAAAAAAGGTGGTTTTTTTCACAAATGAAAAACAAAAAACAGTTACAAGGGAAAAATTTTTGTATCCAAATTTAAGTACAAGGGGCCTTTTAAAAAAAACTGGGCTTCCCAAAGTGAAAAAACAGCTAATTTTTAAAGTTTACGGGTAACCAAAAGGGGGGTTTTTTGCAACCCAAAGAAAAAACCCAAAAAAGTTTTACCCCGAAAATTTCCGTATCCAAATTGGAAGTAAAAAGGTGGCTCTTTTAACAAAACTGGGCTTTCACCAAATGAAATACAGCTATTTTTAAAAAATTATACGGTTTAAAAAAAGGTGGTTTTTTGCAACCAATAAAAACCCAACAAATTACTAGAAAAAATTTTGTAACCAAATTTAAGTACAAGGTGGCCCCCTTTTTTTCAAAACAGGGTTTCAAACCCAAAAAAAAATACAGCTATTTTAAAAAATTTTAAAGGATAAAAAAAAGGGTGGTTTTGCACCCCCTGAAATTTTTTTCACCAAACAGTTACTAAGGAAAAATTTCAGGGATCCCAAAAAATTTTAAATACAAAGTGGCCCCTTTGAAAAAAACTGGGCTGCACCAAAGTGAAATAAAGCTATTTTAAAAATTTTAAAGGATAACAAAAGGGTGGTTTTTTGCACCCAAAGAAAATACACCCCAAAAGTTACTAGAAAATTTCTGTACCCAAATTTAAGTACCAAGGTTTTTAAAAAATCCCGGGGGCACAAATAAAAATTTCAATTTTCACCCAGGGGCGAGGTGTTCGGCCAAAAAGTGGTTTAAAAAAAATGCCTTTTTAAAGCAGGTTTCAAAAAAAATTGAGGGCTGGGTGCACAATTTTACACCCCACCTTTTCCAAAAACCCCGCCTGCCTGCCCGTCTTACTGTCTGTCCGCCTTTCCCCCCAAAACCCCTTCGGGTGTACAGCCCCTAGATGCTTTTTTAAAAGTCTTTTGTCTTTAAATAACTAAAGAACTGAAAATTTTCTAAAACTTCCTATATTCTAATTTTTTACAGGGTAAAAAACATAGTTGTCTGTATGAATACAGAGAAAAAACTGGTCTCTGAGCTGAGCTGGGATAAAAAGACACGAGACACTCTTCTCTATGATAGACACTTTAAACACTGATAAAACAGGGAAACGCGTTCCCAGCAAAACAAGGGCCCTGTGGGTTTTTCCACCATGACAACCATACACATCACAGTCATGGGCGTCCGCACACCCAGCTCAAACCCTCTTTTATGCTTAAGTGATTTGCTGGCCACCAAAATCAGGAAACGCCGAAAATGGCCGATAGTAATAGAAATTTTCTCAGATTGCCCCACATATTTGCGTATCGGAAATTTTTCCCCAGCCTAAAAATTTATGCCCCATTTCCAAATTTGTCGATTTTTTTTTTAACGCTCTTCCCAAATTTAAATTTCTTATCCCTTTTATTTGAATGACCACATTTTTAGGATATCCCCTTACTAAAAATTTTCCCTATTTTGATTTTTTTGATTTAACATTACCTTAATCACTCCCCCAAAAATCTTGCCAAAGGCATTTGACGCGGGGAAAAAATTTTAACTTTTTTTTTGGATCCAAACTTTTCACAAAAATACCAGTGTATTCCCCACTTGTTTTTTTTAGTGTGGGAATGTTATTCACACATATCACCTAACCCCAAATTATATACACTCTTGTTGGCATGTAAGGTTTAATTTGATATTAGAAATCAAGGTAAGAAGATGTCATCTATGTGTCACCCCCAAAACTCCCGAAAATTATTTCTTGTTTGGGTTTTTTAATTTGGTTATTAAAAACTGGGGGAACTATAGGAAACCCTTTCCAGAATTTAACCACTGTAAAGGGGGGGGCCCTCCCTTTAAGCCCGGGGAGTTGGGGATATTCCTGCCCCTATGAATTTAAATTTAAAAATTGTTTATTTATGATTTTTTTTTTCACTTGGTAATGTTTTACGGGAAAGGGTTATATACCGTTTTTTTTTGGTGTATGTATAAATTTTTATTTATTACATGGAAAAAAAAATTTTTGATAATCGCAAATTAAAAAAATTAACAAAATTTATTTTAAAATAAGTTTAAACGTTATGTATAAAAATATAGTTTACTTAAAAAGGGGTGTTTTTCGTTTCATTAAAGGGTCCCTTTAGAAAAAGGGGGGAAATGAAAACAAAACAATTTTGCAAAAAAGGGTGTCATTTTGAAAGGGTTTTTTCCTTTTTTCTTACAGCGTCCCCTTTTCTTGTGTTTTTTTATTTACACGTATCCAGTGTGGGGCTAAACCAATTTCCGGAAACCCCCCTTCTTGGGAAAACCTTTGCTGAGGCCCCATTTACCAAAATTTTGTACAGCCCCTGGGGGGATTCAAGGAGCTGGTTGGCTGACCGAGTTAGGGGCCGTAGCATTTTTCCCGTTTCCACACCTAGCAAAAACAGACTGCAGCAGATTGTACAATGAGAAAACATGACAGTTTTTGACACCTGTGCCTAACTCTCCTGCATACACGCAGATCTGTGCCGTTCTTAGAAAGCTGTAATACATCTCCAGCTGTGAGAGATCAGTGCTCAGATTAGATTGAATGCAGCCTGTGGTATGTATACAGCTCTTATAAAATAAGACTAATAGGGAGAGACACAGTGATATGTGGACTCAGAGGTGAGGGGGGGGAGTCTCAGGCCAGCAGTGAAGGGGGGATGATGTCATCCAGCTGGAAGGGGAAGAAACGCCCCTGCATTCACAGAGCTGGGAAGCTAAGAGAAGTGTGAATCAGCCAAAGTAAGGAAGTGATACATCCCCTTTAACTTCAATGCTTAAAAAAAGGCTCTGGGAGAGAGCTGAAACATTGCATTGTTTTGACATGTTGGGATAAAGACTCTGATCATTTTTGGAAACCTCTAGAGTGCTTTGGTTATTTTTGTACACTGAAGAGGACCCTAGGTTCTTTCCCTGATGACAGCCACTGTATTTATTGCTTCTACCAGGAAAGCAGCACAACTAACAGTTGAGACTGTGGGTGTCAGTGGCATAAAAGCCTAATAAATGGTCCTGTATATCAAATTACCTTGTTCCTTTTATAATAACTGTTAGCTCTTCACCCCATAAAAATACACATGTGCTTCAACATACACAAGACACAAAATAAATACATTTATAATATAATGTCAAAATGTCTGACATTGGAACTTTGAACATGAACTGTATACATAAATTGCTAATTTTATTGTTGATGATATTATTGTTTATTTATATCCTTTATGTTATATATATGAGTGTTGTTATATTTCACAGAACTACACAGAGATTGTCATTATTCACATAGGTCCATGGCCCTATTGGGTCTCCCAATCTAAATTATAGATTAGACAGTATATATAAGATTTTTTTTTTGGAGTATGGATCAAACCAGAGTACTTGGAGGAAACACATGCAAACTGGATACAACAGCCAACTATACAGCTATAGTATACTATATACTATATCAGCCCAACACTCAGAGGAGAGATGGCCAACAAAAAAAATTAAATTGGTAAGGTTAAATAATAAAGAAACAAAAAAAATACCCAGCCCATACAAAAGCCAAGTCTAAAACCATTTTGTCCCTATCCCATTATGTAAAACTGTATATGATTTACAGCAGGCGTCTGCATCAGATAGAGCAGGCTTAGCAAGCCCATTAGTGCTGCCAGAATATCACAATATGTCCTGGTACATTAAGATATTAACAGTGCCCAGTTGCACTGACGTCTTTCAGATAAGTCTTGATGACACTAGACATGTAAGACATGTCTGAAAGAAGGCTCGTCAAAGTGAATTTTCTCATCTATTTTTCAGTGTATAATGCGCCTGCATCTAGGAAAGTGTTTTTTGTGCGCTCATAAATGGCGTCTAAAGTTCAGTGTGCTAGGATTGTGTGCTTGCATTATAGTGTGTTTGCATTGCAGAACTTTGATGCATTAGTAATGCGCCAGATGTGTATCTAACATACAGTAATAGCTGGCACACCACAGGTCTTGCTGAGACTTATGATGCAACATGTAAGATCACTACCACAGTTTCTATTCACTGACATGCTATTCTAACACCTTTTATTTTATTTCTAGCCTACTATGATGTGTTTGTTTTACTATTAAATTTTAAATTAATTTTAGATTATATTAACCTCAAATACATTTTATAGGAGAAAGTTTTATATTTTTGAGGTATTATATAATTTTACATTTATTGTATATTTTATTATTTATTATGAAATTTTATAATTTAATTTTATATAGTTTGATAATTATCATGAATCCCTTTTTATTATTTTACTGGTATAAGTTTAGAAATAAGGGACATTTTTTGTCCTAAAGGCAAAATTCGTTCCTTTTACGACTGCTCGGGTTTTGGGAAACCTCATTGTAGGTTGGGGTGTTCGAGCAGTAATGTGCCTAGATTTGCCGAACATCTTTCAATATGGCCCTATATTTTGAGTTGGTGCGAACGCCCCCAGAATCCCCCATGTTTTTGAGAATTACAAGTCGAGTTTGTGCATAATACACCAACATGTTTTATTTGACTCCCCAACATCGCAATTTGGAACCTTCACCTTTTGGGGCATTTTTTTCACCAGAAAAGGGCAAAGACCCCTTTAAAAAAATGTCGCCCCAAGTGCAAAGTCAAAAAGTTCTTGTTTTGTAAAAAAATTTTTTTAAATAAGCTGTGGAAATAAACAGCGATAGAAAAAATCCTGTTCTTCATCAAAACTCCCCAGGTGATTTGGATATGTTAGCGATTGCGTTGGGTATCGAGACGAGCATATCGGGGCCCCCCCATCGATAAGGTTTTTGATAGTGGGCATCGATTTTTGAGCGATTTAACATTAAAGTCTATGGGAAGCAACAACACCTTCATTATTACACCCAAACAAGGCTAAAAGAAGCTGAATTAACATCCACAACAGTCCCCAAATGGATACGTGGCATGACAACCCCCCCCCTTTTTTAAAAAAAAAAGCAACACACTTAGGTTATAAAAGTCACAGAAAAAAAAGTACAGACCATTCACTTAATCCCTGTCTTGCACCACAGCATGACCCTTAAACCTGCATCACCCACAAATTTAAAAAGTCCAGAAGGCAGTATGATTTGAACCATCATGTTACTTGAAATGGCGATTGAATAACCCTGTCCTGGAACGCAAGCATGAGCCCCAAAACCTCCTGACCCGCAGATTTTTTTTTAAAAAAAAAAAAAAGTGCAGCAAAAAGGAGACTTTCAAACACCAGTTTAGTTGAACTGGACACTAACTATACTTCCTGTACCGCATATGACAAAAAAAAATTAAACCTGTCTGACCCCCAGTTATAAAAAGTGCCAGAAAAATGGAGTCTTTCAACACCAATTAGTTGAACAGGAACATATACTCTCCCTGTCCAGGGCACAGTATGACCATTAAAACCCTGTCGCCCCCCAGATTACAAAGTGGCCGGAAAAGGACCTTTCAACCACCATTTTTAGATGAACTGGACAATGATCTAGGAACTGTCCTGTGCCACAGCAATGACCCAGGGCCGGAGTTACGTGGGTGGCGGTGAGAGAGCCCCACCTGCGTCCGTCATCTATTAACACGCAGGTTTAAAATGCCCAGATGACGCAGCAACAAAAACTGTTCGTGCAAAAGAAGTGGCGGAAGCGGAAGTGGTGAGAACACCAGCCTTCCTCATTACACCAGTCAAGACCAGGGTAGCCGCTTTACCCGTCCGTATAGTAGCGGATCCAATTGAGCTTAACTTGGAAATACAGGTGGTTAACACTCACCTGTTACAACCCCAGGTGCCCTTTTGCTTGGCAATCCTTTTCTCATTTTACTCAACGAGCTGGAGAAATTGCTCTGTACTTTTTTGTTTCTCTGTCCGTGCACCATACTCCATGTCCTCTGAATAACCTACATCTGGTCAAGTTTTCCTGTACCTCCCTTTGTACAATTAAAGGAATTTTTTTACCACTATTTTGTACAGGCAAGTTTTTTTAGTAGTTTAATTCTAGAAAACACTTTTTTAAAATAGGATGAAATCCCACCATGTCTTTGTTTTTTCTTTTTTTAATTGATTAAATGGGTTGTCTCAATACAGGGATTGATAGCAAAGTTAAAGATCTTGCAAAAACAAGTCATTTTGCAATATGTTGTCCCATTAACATTGTCCCCTCCAACCCCTATTCCTTTTCTGGAAACAGCAAAAAAATTTTTGGCCAATACCCCTTGAAATCCCCCACTCCCTTGACAATTGTTTGAAGAACAAATGTCTGTTAGAAACAACATTTTTAAATAGGACCTGTAGTATAGCACATTTCAAAGCAAAATGCCCCCAAAAAATTCAAAGCATGACCCTTGAGCCACTTTGGACAATTTGTGAAGAACAAATTCTGTTAGAAACAAATTTTTTTATAATGGGACCTGTAGTATGCTGCATTTCAAGCAAAATGCCCCAAAAATTCAAAGCATGACCCTTGAGCCACTTTGACAATTGTAGAACAAATGCGTTAGAAACATTTTTTATAATAGGACCATGTAGTATTGCTGATTTCAAAGCACATGACCCAAAAAATTATAAAAATGACTTCTCAGCCACGTTAAAAATTGGGGAGGAGAAATGCCACTTAAAAAGCCACATTTCTGTTCCAAAGGACCATGATTATTGCTGTATCTCACAGCTACATGACCCCAAAAAATTAAAAAATATACTTCTCACCACTATTAAAAATTGTGAGGGAGAAATGCACTTAAAGCCAATTCTGTTACAAAGGACCATGATTTTTGCTGTATCTCCACACAGACCCCAAAAATTATAAATATGACTTCTCGCCACATTAAAATTGTGAGGAGAAATGGTTAAACTTTCGTATCCACAGCAACATTAAAACCTCAAAAAAACCAAAAATTGACAATGCGAAAACTTTTAAGATAAAGTGAGTAAAGGGAATACGGTGTGTCATGAAACCTTGGTGTCTTTTACACCCTCCTCAAAAGAAAAAAACAGCAAAATAAAACTGTTGGGAAAAGAGAATAAAAATTGCAGTAAGAAATGATCATTTAAAAAAAAATATAAAAAGAGGACCTATTCTGTTAGAAGAGGAATGAGAAGTAGACCGCAACTAATGGGTGACCTCGGCAATTGGGGCCCACAACATCATCAGAGATCCATGCCTGATTCATCTTGATGAAAGTCAAACATCCACATTATCTGTGAAAGCCGGATGCGTTTGTCTGTAATACTCCTCCAGCTGTGCTGAAGTCCGCTCAGAATGACGCTTTGGGTGCTGGCAGGACAACCCTTCCTATGGCGTGACGAGCCAGCTCGGGGCCCTTCGTCCATTTGGATACCCAGAAGTCTAAATTGGGTCCGGAAAAACATACAAAAACATCGGTGTTGAGACGCAGATATGTGCACCATGATCTTAAGCTGATCTCTGTGTGTTGGATGTGTGCCCTGCATTGCATGCGTTGGTGAGGTGGTAAACAAAGATTGCCAGAGGTCACCCATTAGGCTTCTGCCACCTTGCCTGCTGCTGCCGCAAGCCTACTTGCACTCTACTGCTGTCAAAGTCGCTGATGTTGTTCAAACCCTGACATTTGGGGAACGGAAGCAGACGCAACAGATGTCTCCAGTTGATCAATCAGCAAGGTTTTCCATTTCCTGCATTTTACTCTCTATTTGGGTGGGGGGAAGGAAAGTGCTGAGTTTTGTTTTGTACCGGGGATCCAGGAGGTGGCCACCCAGTAACTTGTTATTTTGAGGCCTTAATTTCGAATCATGTTGGAGGAAATGGAGCATCCAAACTCATGTGAGAGATGGAGCCTTGATTTCCCAAGCCTCTGGTTTGAGGGGCACTAGCAAAAATGATCTTCCTCATCTTTCCCCCTCCGCCAAATTCCGCCAACCTCTTTCCAAGGCAGGGACTCGGTAACATCGGTGTCTAGGAATACTCCCTCCTCCCCCCCTCCCCCCTGCCTCCGCACAGCTTCAACACAGCCCTGACTTGCCTGAGATTATGCACCCTAGAGGCTGATGCGCCACCTTGCACTAGCTCTGACCCCAAACCACTGCCTAATGAAGAAACCGATGAAATTGTGAAACTGTCGGGCCCTTGTGGATTTGACGGAGAGAAAGGCTCCGTGTCCGAATCTGTGTCCTTCTCCTCCGTCGCTGGCGGGGCCTGTTGTTTCAGAGTGTCCAACGATCGTTCCAGAACTAAGATCACCAACAATGCTCATGCTGACAAGGGGATTGTCCGCACGACCATTTTGGTGGGTTCTTCAAAACCAAGGATGGGGCAAGCTCTTTTACCTGCCTCCACTCTCGGGG
>JAODAL010083305.1:0-11298 GCA_025379985.1 Phyllomedusa bahiana
CAAGGTACCTCTACAACAAAGCTGGACGGGGCAAAAGTCAAAAACACGAAATCTGAAATTAAACAAAATAAAAGGAAATTTTTGCCCCTTCACACCTGGGGGTGACACAAAATTCGGGGTTCAAATGTAACTGCAAGGCCCCCTCAAACAAAAACTAAATGGGGAAAAAGGGCAAAAAAACCCCGACTAAAAATTTATACAGAGAAAAAAGGGTATTTTTGGCACCTATCAATTCACCTGTGGGGTACACAATTCGGATTAAAAATTTAACTGCAAGGGCCTCTATCAACAAATCGGGACTCCAAAAGTGCAAAAAACACGTATCTGAAATGTAACGGATAAAAAAAGGTTTTTTTGGCACCTTTAAACTGGGGACTCACTTTTTGCGGATTCAAATTAACGCAAGGTGGCTCTCTAAACAAACTGACTGGGCAAAAGTGCAAAAAACACTATCTGAAATGAAAACGGATATTAAAAGGTTTTTTTGGCACCCTACAATTCCCTGTGGTGACTACACAATTGCGGGGATTCAAATTAACTGAAAGGGTGGCTCATCAAAAAATCGGGACTTGGGAAAAAAGTGCAAAAAACACGATCTGAAATGAAAAGGGATAATAAAAGGTATTTTTGGCACCTACAACCTTGGTGACTAAAAAAATTGCTGGATTAAAAATTTTTAACTAAAAGGTACCTCTATCAACAAAGAAAACCGGGCAAAATTAAAAAGACACCCTATCTGAAATGATACTGAAATCAAAGGGGAGTTTTGCCCCCTAACAAATAGACCGCAGTTATTAAAAAATCTTATCCTAATTAAGTTCATTCCCCAATACCAAGTAATATTTCAACAGTAAACTGTTAAAAATAAAGCTTTTGCAAGCAAGTATGAAATACTATCCGTATTCTTAAAAGCTTGTCGTTTCGCCCCGCGGCCCCCCCTCCGCCCCTCCACCCCGTGACTTTACACGGTAAAATGCCCTTTAAAATTTTCTCTCCCTAACTCCCTAAAAACGCAAATCTCTGATCTAACGAGTTCTAAGGATCACAGCTAAAAGTAAGCTGTCTCTGTGAAAAAATAGAATTTTCGCTGACTGTTTACAAAAGGGGAAGCGCACGCCACTGCTTTGAGATACTGACCACACTATCAGAACGGGAAGGGGTCAGTGATTTTTCCAGCCAATCGCAACCAACACCCCCAGTCAGACGTCGCACCCAAACCACATCCCCCCTGCTCTATTCGAAAAGCTGATTTGCTGGCCGCCAAAATACAAAAAGCGCCAAAAAATGGTGCAATATTAATAGATTATCACAATTTTAACCTAAATTATCGCGGATCAAAAAATTTCCGATCAACGTAAATTTCAATTTGTCGTAATAATCGCTCAACCTAAAAAATGAGTATAATTTTTTTCATTTTTTAAAAGGCACATATCTAGAAAAATAAAAAAATGAAAAACCCTCAACCCTCTTTATTAAAAAAGTCCAAAAAAGATTTTTCATTGCGCTTTTATTTGGTTTTTTTCACGGGTTTTTGGGTTTCATGCATGGTGGACAATACAACAGAGGATCCATGCACAAGAGCAGGATAAAAGTCTCTTGTTTTGTAACTGCTAAATGTATAACAGCTGGCTTCTAGCCACTGGCTACCTCATGCATATTGCGCCGGTAATTCATTCAAAGTCTACTGAATGTAATGTGAAATGTTAGATTTGATCTGACAGTAGTAAGCACTATCAATTTTTGTAAGAAGTAGTAGTCTTCCTTACACGCAAGGTCTTAGTAGAAATTCGGGACTGTATAAATAGACTTCACAATCTGTTTTATCTCCTTTCTACTGATTTTTTGTCACGTTCAATTTTTTTCCTCCCCGTCTACTAAGAGCCATAGTTTTGCATTTCTCTGTGTATAGTCATATGAGTGCTTGTTTCTGTGGACCAAGTACTTATTAATGGTATCATTACCTATAACATGTAAGCTACTGTGAAATGAATAAAAAAAGTGGGATGGAAAGTGAGAAAACTTAATTGCACCAGTTTTGCAGGGGTTTAGTTTTTGTCATTTACTGTCCAGTAAAAAGGGATGTGTTACCTGTATTTTGTAGGTTGGTAAGATTTCGGTGATATCAAATGTGTGGAATTTTCGTTATGTTCAAGTAAAGTACTTTTAAAAATTAAAAATGTTCTCTATTTTTTAACTTTGCGGTGCAGCGCCATTTCCTGCAACCAATATTTTTGGGGGTTTTCAACCTGAGTGAAGGCTCATTTTTGTGGGCTGAAGTTTAGTTTTTATTGGCAGTCATGGGATGCATGTGAATTTTTTTTATCACTTTTTATTCAAATTTTGAAGATGTGAAATGACCCAAAAAACATAGTTGTTCAGCATATGTGGTAAATGATGTTATATTTTAATAGATCAGAACAATTATGCCAATTATTTGTAACTTTTTAATTTTTTAATTTGTAATATGGCAAAAGGTGTTTTGAACTTTTAATTTGTTATTTTTTAAAGTAAAAAAAAAAAAGGTTTTCCTTTGTACATGTATTATCACTAAGGTATTAGGCAATTAGGGGGTGCAATCACTTATATTTAATGACGTTGGGTGTACCTAAGGCAGAAAGTAATAGGAGCAGTATCATGGAAGCCTAGTGTATGTATGTGTGAGGGGGCGAGGGGCTGGTGACCGTTAGGAGGAACAGTGCACCACAGACTGCTTTGTCATACCATGGGACATTGTAAAAAGCAGACGGGAAAAACAGATCTCCAATAAAGGAAGGGTAAGGAGAAAGTAAGGAATATGTTTGACGTAGGAAGGTACCAAAGAAGAGGAAACTATATTGGAGACAAAGAGAATAAGTGCTTAGTATAGAAAACCACAGAAAATCGCTCTCACAAGAGGAATAAAATACTGGTCCTTTATTGAAATCTTCATGCACTAGGATAAAACAGTAATGCCGCTGACAGTAGCAAAAACTGACGCGTTTCGGGCAAAATACTGAGCCCTTGTTCACAGTATATTGGTTTATCTTGGAGTGTTAGTTATATATGAGATATCCGTCTACGTCATAAGTCACGTGACTTCCGTTACACTGAGTTTCATTGATAAACTACCCATATAGCACTCCTCTTTACTATTAAAAACAAAGCTACCATTCAGACACATTTAGAGCTATAAATTGCATAAATACATATATAGATAGGTAGTGATTGAACATACTAGTAAATATAGGCCAGGTCGTTGCGGAGATTTAATCCTGTCGGCATACGAGTCTGCAACCGCAGGATCCAGAAGGCCTCTCTCATACGGACCTTATGCTGCCAATCTCCGCCCCTGTCAGGTCTTTCTACCTTCTCAATGCTAAAGCAGGTAAGGCTATGCATGTCTCCTTTGTGGGTTTCTATAAAGTGCCGTGCCACTCCAGAATAAGTGGCCAGACCTTTCTTTATATTGCCTAAATGTTCAGAGATGCGGGTCTTAACTTTGCGTATACTTGATCCTATATCTAATTTGTCACAAGTCTCACATCTGATACCGTAAATAACGTGATCAGTATCGCAATTTATAAAATTACGTATTGTATATTCTTTAGTACTTGTTTCATTTGCCTTAAGTGCTTAGCCAGTAGTAACTAAGAAAGAGAAATCAGCCCTGGATTGTTATTAAGTGTGGATCCTGTGAGAATTGAGGCATTAATGGCTAAGAAAGAACAACCAGCTCTATAATATTATTGCAAAGTTGCACTGAAGAGATTATGCCACATGGGACTAACAAACCTTCCTCCATCAATCCCTCTTAGTGTGAGTGTCCATTTGAAGTGTGTTTGGCAAAGCAACTAAATTCAGCCATTCACCTCTTGATAACACTAAAATATTTTGGGGATACATTTAAAGGGAATGTGTCATCAAAAAATGACTTATGTTTAACTCACATTTTTTATGTTAAACACAATTTTTAGGAATTTTTGGATATGTTTTTTAAAATTTTCCATATCACTTTCAGTATTTTTTTAATAAGTCTTAAATCCTGCAGTTTTCACTTCGGCCACTAAGCCTAATAATCGTCTGACACTTCCTGTTCTGTTTAGAGAGCTTTTCACAGTGTGCTCATTATCAGTAAAAGCAGGGTCAAACTGAAAGGAGACACCATTGTGTACAGATAATACAGAATCCACCAGTCACACGCTTTCCATTGTATGTATGTTTGCTTTCTGAGTTTAATTTCCCCCAGACATTGGCGGAAACCTTTGCAAATGGATGGCATTTAATCAAAGACTCCAAAGCAGTTATAACATCTAGAACTAAGGGGGACATGTATGAAACTTGGCACGTAGAGACCATTTTTTTGTCTTTTTTTCAGTGAATAATGCACCTGATACATGAAAGTGGTGAATGTGGTAGAGGCCCCTAGCATATATATTTAGGGCGCTGCGGTACTTTGGCACATTAGTAATGTGCCAAACGTGTGTAAATGAATGCCAGAATTCGATAATGGCTGCTAAGACAGTTCATTGAGAACGGGATTTATGGTAGATGCTGTATTGGTTTCATTAATTTATATTATGTAATTTAAAATAAAGTTTAGATTATATTATTTTTAAATACATTTTATAGGAGATAATTTAATATTTTTGGGATACTATATAATTTTATAATTATTTTATATTATATAATTTATTATTAAATCTATATTATTTAATTCTATATATTTTGATAATTATCATAAATTACTTTTTATTATTTTACTGATATAAGTTGAGAAATAAGGAACATTTTTAGGCCTAATAGCAAATCTAGTTTCATTTTGACTCCTCAGGCTCAGGTAGACCACATTGAAATACGTCTGGCTGTTCAAGCAGTTATGCTCCTAGTTTTGCCACCCCACATTCACAAATGTGCCAAATATTACGAATGTGGTGCGACACACCCACAGAACGCCCCCACATCTTATGCGCATTACAAAGTATTGGGTTTAGCGCACAGTACGCCAAACATACCCAAATTATGCGCAATACATAGGGAAAAAAAGGCAGGATGCTCACTTTTGGTTCATTTCTCGCCAGAACAGTGAAACTGAGCATACATCTGACCTCTCACGTACATGTCGTCACAACTAAAACTCGTGAAAGTCATGGTTTACAGCTTACCCAAAAGTTAAGTGGTATAGCTTACGACTTTGGATAGGCTGCAGAAACTACTTGGCTGCAACTATGACTCAAAGAGATGTTAGTAGGTTCTGTTTTGTCCAACCACAAAAAAAAAGGTTGCTATAATTGATCCATGGGGCTACCTTTAGCTTTTGCTCAGTCAAAATGATATCTGCCTGTGAAGTTCCGAACAAAGCTTTAAAAAAAAAACCTAATTTTTTAAGGTAATTTGCTCTGTTTTTACAATCCATAGACTGGATCTATTTGTATCTGCTTTTTAGCTTGTAGCAAGTCTAGCTTTCTATGAGTTTGCTGTTTTTAAAACAAAGGGTGTCGTTGTTCTCTTAACAGTAAACATAGACAGTATTTTTATAAAATTGCAATGAAATGAATCACAAAGTGTATAATCAAGTTGTAGAATTTCTCCTGTACACAATGAGAACGCGAATTTACATAAAACAGGATAATTGTTGAATAAGACTCTGCTCACAATACCTTGTTGTAATATCAAGGATGAAATGGATAATAGTAGTTGTGAGAATGACCCAAATACTGTAAATATAATTTATTTGATCCCAGAAAAATAGAAATCCCACATTAGGTCATCCAAATGAAGGCCAACAAGAGCAGCAGATAACTTAGACCTTTCCTGGATCATTTAACTATTCTTAGTTTGTGTCTTATGTGAAACATGAAATTCAATCCCATAGCTCGTAACTGCTGTGTTGGAATTCAACGGGCAACAGATGAATGACACAGGGAGCAAAATCTTACAATGCCATGCATGAATGGAATAGAAGCTCTTTTTAAGTATGAAACACTTACATAAAGGTTTAAGTTTTAATAAATGTCAATATTAAATTACACATTATATCCATCTTGGCAGAGTTCCATAAATATACTCTTAGATCTCTTTGAAATTAAAACCACTCACAATATAATATCATTGCTTACTACACAACACATACAGCCCATAAGACATGTACATATTGCTAATTACTAGTTATTATGTATAAACTTTCATTATGCTTTTTTCACACAATACCAATTTTTAGATGATTATTTAGGAAGAAATAGTGGTTAAACCCTTTGCGACAGTTGTATAGTTACAGCATAATGGCAGAAAGGGAGTATGAAGCAGGTCCACTCACTACACCCACTCCATATGTGGTGGGTAATGGCTATTACTTTCAGCCGGGGCATGCCACTAGCAGCCAGGTTCGGGGATAATTTGGACTCTGGCCATTTAACCCATTAGATATAGTGGTAAATGCATGTGTGGCATCAAATGGATTTAGAAATGGTGCTACATACTGTTCTGGTTCTCAATTGGCAAACCAATTGTCATGACATCTGGGGGACTCATGGAGGCAACCATGGCCGCCATCTTAATACCAATACTACATTTTGCCTTAGGTAAAACATTACTGTACACTGTTTTGCAATATATTGCTATTGCAGAACAGTGTACAAGTGATCACACCCTTTAAGGTGCACCCTTTTCCATTTCACACATAAAAAAAGTAAAACATAATTGGTATTGCCGCATGCATAAAACGTGACATAAACAGAAAGTACTGTGGGAAGTCGGTGGGGGGTGGGGGGGTTATTAACTTTACCTTGGTCTAGTTTGATCAGGTTAAATTAAGCTCAAACAAGGTTAATACATATGGGACATATGGGCCTGTTTGGTGATATAACTTTTGATAACAATTTTTACATGAATTATTTTGTTCAGGCAATATAGTCAAACTGATGTCGGAAAATACAATGTAAACATGGAGATGTAACCAATGGGTTTTAATCTTGCTTCTTTGTTTGTATTTTTTTTTTTTTACAATATTACATGTAACCGTGTTCTGAATTAGAAATTTGTAACCACTTAGATAAAAGACCAGAAACTGCAGGAGTTTATTAAAAGCTTCTTGGTAAAAACACTGCTTTCTAAAACACAGAACAAACCTTTTAACACATTTATCTATGTGCTGTATGTGCATGGGTATAAAAACGCATTAGCATAATATGATAATCACGTAAAAGAAAACATAAATAAGGGGGGTTTTTTTTTAGAAACACATGAAATTTGTAGCAATGAAATTTTAAAACCACTCCGCCCAAAATTTCCATTAAAAAAGACCCCAAATTTAAACATCTGCCAAAATTTTGGGTAAAGCCAAAAAAAGAATTATGCCACCCTTAACACAACAATTTTTTAAGGCTGTGGAAACTCAATACACAGATGGCAATGGACTTACATATCTAATTGTTTCATTGTTGAGTCACTCAATCCCTTCATATCTTGTAGGAAAAGTTAAAAAATTATAAATGGGGGCCCCATGAAACTAGAAAAAAATGTAGAAGAGTCATTCTCAAAAAATTTAAAAAACAAATCAAAAAAAACCCAAAAATTCCCTTTTCCCTTTAAAAAATTTTTAAATAGCTCCATTTATTGGGTAAAAAAAAAATTTAAAAAATAAAAAAAAAGTTTTAAAATTTTTTAAAATTTACTGACCTTGCCCGATTTTCTATTTTGGTGATTTAGAGAAAGTTTTTAATCCAAAACCTTTTTTTTAATGCAAGTTATTAACAATACAGTAAAAAATTTTTTAGCCCCCCTTACAAGGGGTTGGTTTGCCGGCCCCTAAATTTTAAAACTTAACCCTTCCCCCCCACCTTTTAAATTGTGAAAGGGGAGGTCCATAAGTAATTTTTATTTATAGTCACATAGGAACAATTGATAAATGAGCCAAATTGCCATAATGAAGTGCTCTCCACATTTTAAAACACAGATTTAACTGTGGCACAGTAGAACACATCAAAGTTTTGGAAAATGGGCGAATTGATTTCTAAAAAAAAGAGGAATTCGTTTAAAAATTTCCCGGAAAAAATTTTGGTTTGGAAAAGGGAAAATCGAAATTTTTGGGGACTTCGTTGAACGAAGGGGTGGCTTTTGATTTATAAAATTTGGGTGGGGACACATTTCGTTACATTTTTGGGGGAAAGAAAATCTGGGAGGAAAAAGGGGGTAGCCCCGCAAGCCCTGTGCGAGATAAGCCCAAACAAAGGGAAAAAACCCGGGGGGATTCTGTTACGTCACCGCAAGTTTTTGAGTGTTGGCACCGACATCGGGGGCGATAGTCGATAAATCGGGCCCCCATCGATAAAGGTTTTTCGATAGTTTGAATTTGTCGAATTTATCTCCCCATGACCCCTTTAAAATCTAAGGGAGAGCAACAAAACCTTTATTCTTTTCACCCAAAAAAGGGGGTGAAGAAATGGGGAAATTAAAAAGCCCCCAACAGTCAAATGGATACCCCGGGACATTTTTTAGGCACAAAAACTTAGGCTATAAAAGCCCCAGAAAAAAAGTCACACACATTCAAATATCCCTGTCTTGTACCACAGCATGACCCTTAAAACCCGCATTCCCCCCACAAATTAAAAAAATGCCAGAAGGGAGTATTATTTTTAACCATCATTTTTCTTGAACTGGCAAAAAAAAAAATTGGTTTTTTCCCTGTCCTGGAAAAGCGCATACCCTAAAAAAAACCCGCATGGGCCCCCAATTAAAAAGGGCCCGGGAAGGGAAAAAAGTCTTTTAACCACCCCCTTTTAGTTAAATGGACAAATTTACAAACCCCCGGGCCTGGAGCAAACATGCCCCCTTAAAACCCGTCTAACCCACCCGATTAAAAAGTGCCCGGGAAAAAAAAAAGTCCTTTTAACCAAAATTTTTTTTTCACTGGACATTGATATACCTGTCCCGTGCCACGCATGACCCCGGGCCGGAAATTACAGTGGGGGCGGGGAGAGCCCCGGCTGGCATCCGTCCCTCTATTAACACGCAGGTTAAAAAAGCCCTGATGACCAGCAACGAAAAAAGTCGTGCTGAAGCCGAGTGCGGGAAACGGAAGTGTGAGAACTCCAGCCCTTTTTTCCTCAGACAAAATTTAAGACCCGGAAAACTTGGCCCCCGTAGGGGGTGGACCAATTGAGCTTCACCCTTGGGGAAAAACTGGTGGTTAACGCTCCCCCCGTTTTCCCCAGGTGCCCCTTTTTTTTGGCATTTTTTTTCTCATTTTTCTCACCCTCTGGAGGAAATTTGGGCTCTGTACTTTGTTCCTGTCCGGTCCCAACTCCATGTCCTCTGAATAACCTACATCTGGTCAAGTTTTCCCCGAAAACCCCCCCCTTTTACAATTCAGAGGGAATTTTTTTTAAAAGCTATTTTGTACAAGCAAGTTTTTTAGAGTTTAATTCTAGAAAAAAAACAATTTTTTTAAAAAAGGGTAAAAATCCCAATGTCTTTGTTTTTCTTTTTTTAATTTTAAAAGGGTTGTCCCCAATACAGGGGGTTGATTGCTATGTTAAAAATCTTGCAAAAACAAGTCATTTTGCAAATATGTGTCCATTTAAAATTTTCCTACCTATTCCCATTTCCCGACAAACACCCTCAACCTTGGGGCCATCTTGACCAGTGAAAAAACAAAAGTCCCGTTATAAACAAAAAAAAATTTTTTTATAAAAAGGAACCCGGGAAAAGGGTGCATTCACATCAAAATGCCCCCCAAAATTTTAAAACATGACCCATGAGCCACTTTGGAAAATTGTTTAAGAACAAAAGTCTGGTTAGAAACAATTTGTGTTTTAGATAATAGGACCTGTAGTATAGCTGCCATGTCACAGCAAATGCCTTCCAAAAAATTAAAGCATGACCCTTGAGCCACTTTGGACCAAATGGAAAGAACAAATGTCTGTTAGAAACAGCATTTTTTTGAATAATAGGACCTGTAGTATAGTGCATGTCACAGCAAATGCCCCCAGAAAATTCAAACATGACCCATGAAGCCACTTTTGACAATTGTGAAGAAACAAATGTGTATTAGAAACAACAATTTTTTAGAATAGGACCTGTAGTATTACTGCATTTCAAAGCAGCATGACCCCAAAAAATTATAAATATGACTTCTCAGCCACTGTTAAAATTGTGAGGGAGAAATGCCACTAAAGCACATTTCTGTTCCAAAGGGACCATAATTATTGCTTATCTCCAGCAACATGACCCAAAAAAATTAAAAATATGACTTCTCAGCCACTTTTAAAATTGTGAGGAAATGCCACAAACCATACCATTGACAATGCGAAAAATTCTAAAGATGAAGTGAGTAAATGGAATATGGTTTGTCATGAAACCTTGGTGTCTTTTACAGTCTCCTCACAGCAAAACCCGCAAAATGACCTGTTGGGAACTGAGAATAAAAAGTGCAGTAAGAACTGATCATTTTAATAATAAGTTTTCAAGAGGACCATTTCTGTTTGGAGAGGACTGTGAAGTCGACCAGCAACTAGTCGGTGACCTCTCAATTGGGGCCACAACATCATCAGAGATCCATGCCTGATTCATCTTGATGAAAGTCAAACGATCCACATTATCTGTGGAAAGCCGGATGCGTTTGTCTGTAATGACTCCTCGGCTGTGCTGAAGGTCCGCTCAGATATGACGCTGGCTGCTGGGCAGGACAACACCTCTATGGCGTGGCGAGCCAGCTCGGGCCATTGGTCCATTTTGGATACCCAGTAGTCTATTGGGTCCGGAACACATACAAAAACATCGGTGTTGGACGCAGATAGTCGTGCACCATGATCTTAAGCTGGTCTTGGGTGTTGTAGTGTGCCCTGCATTGCATGCGTTGGTGAGGTGGTAAATAAAGATTGCCAGAGGTCACCCATTAGGCTTCTGCCACCTTGCCTGCTGCTGCTGCTGCCGCTACGGCTACTTGGCACTCTACTGCTGTCACCGTGACATTTGAAGAACGTGAAGCAGACGCAACAGATGTCTCCAGTTGATCAATCAGCAAGGTCTCCATTTCCTGCATTTTACTCTCTATTTGGGTGGGTGGAAGGAAAGTGCTGAGTTTGTTTTGTACCGGGGATCCAGGAGGGTGGCCACCAGTAAACTGTTGTTCATTTTGATGGCCTTAATGCGAGGATCATGTTGGAGAAATGGAGCATCCAAGCACTCATGTGAGAGATGGAGCCTTGATTTCCCAAGCCTCTGGGTCGAGGGGCATAGCAAAACTGATCTTCTCATCTTCCTCTTTCCCCCTCAAAATTCCCCCCAAAATTTTCCAACGGGGGAAATCGGGTTCCCGGAACC
>JAODAL010083306.1:0-11297 GCA_025379985.1 Phyllomedusa bahiana
ACAAATTTTTTAAAAACCTTTCTCGTACCCTGGTTAAAAAACCCCTTTTTCACCAATGTCCCTTTAGCTCATTTTGGGGTATAAGCTGAATGTTCGTCACTGCTGTAAAACCGCCCACAGCCTGAACAGGAAGTGTCAGCCTGAAACTGTAGAATCGTCCGCAGCCTGAACAGGAAGTGGGAGCCTGAAGCTGTAGATTTGCCCACAGCCTGAACAGGAAGTGGAAGCCCGAAGCTGAAGAACCGCCCACAGCCTGAACAGGATGTGGGAGCCCGAAGCTGTAGAACCGCCCACAGCCAGAACATGAAGTGGGAGCCTGAAGCTGTTCTGCCAAGCCAGAACATAAGTGGGGCCGAACTGTAACTGCCCACACCGAACAGGAAGTGGGGGCCCGAAGCTGAAGAACCGCCCACAGCCTGACCAGGAAGTGGGAGCCTGAAACTGTAGAACCGTCCACAGCCTGAACAGGACGTGGGAGCCTGAAACTGTAGAACCGTCCACAGCCTGAACAGGAAGTGGAAGCTCGAAGCTGTAGAACTGACAAAGCCTGACGAGTGAAGCTCGAAGCTGTAAACCGCCACAGCGAACAGGATGGGAGCCTGAAGCTGTAGATCCGCCCACAGCCTGAAAAGGAAGTGGGAGCCTAAAAATGTAGAACCACCCACAGCCTGAACAGGAAGTTGGAGCCTGAAGCTGTAGTACCACCCACAACCTGAACGGGAAGTGGAAGCCGAAAGCTGTAGAATCAGCCACAGCCTGAACAGGAAGTTGTAGCCCGAAGCTGTAGAACCGCCCACAACCTGAACAGGAAATGGGAGGCTAAAGCTGTAGAACCGCCCACAGCCTGAGCAGGAAGTGGGAGCCTGAAACTGTAGAATCAGCCAGTCTGAACAGGAAGTGGGAGCCTGAAGCTGTAGAACCGCCCACAACCTGAACAGGAAGTTGTAGCCCGAAGCTGTAGAACCGCCCACAGCCTGAACAGGAAGTGGGAGCCTGAAGCTGTAGAATCAGCCACAGTCTGAATAGGAAGTAGGAGCCTGAAGCTGTAGAACCACCCACAACCTGAACAGAAAGTGAGAGTCTGAAGCTTAATGCCCACATTTTAACAGAAGTGGGAGGTAAGCTGTAAACTCCCACAACCTGAACAAAGTGAGAGTCTGAAGCTGTAGATCTGCCCACATCTGAACAAAGGGGAGGCTGAAGCTGTAGAACGCCCACAGCTGAACGAGATGGAGCTAAGCTGTAGAACCGCCCACAGCTGCAACAGGATGTGGGAGCCTGAAGCTGTAAAACCACCCACAGCTTAGACAGGATGTGGGTGCCTGAAGCTGTAGATCTGCCCACAGTCTGAACAGGAAGTTGGAGCCTGAAGCTGGCTGTGATGAGCAGCATGGTACATTAACCCCTTCCCGACAAAGTATCCCCTTCCCCCGCGCACATCGCGACATGGAACCAGCGGTAAATTACCGCTGGCTTCATGCTGCATCACCCCCCGGGTCGGAGTGAGCTCCGGGCGCGGGTGATTATCGCTTATTATCGCAACCTGTCAGGGTTTTGCGATAATAAAGCCGCAGCAGAGGAGGGCGCTCCCCCTCCCTACAATCGGCGCAGTAATGGCGCTCCGCACCACTACTGGTACCCTTACCAGACTCCCCGGATGCTGTCTGAATGCATTCGGGTAGTCTGGTGACATCACCATGCCCAATGCATTGTGGGCATGTTGTCAGTAGTTGCCATGGCGACCTGTACACAGCAGTAACGCTGTACACAGGTCTCCTATTCAAACAGCAATCTTGCGATTGCTTTTCCCCAGTGGGGGATTTGCTGTTACAAATCCCCACTGGGGAAAAGTAAAAAAATTTGAAAAAGTTTAAAAAAAAAGTTAAAAAAGTAAAACACAAAAAATAAAATAAAAACACGTACACCACCCTTTTCCCCTTTACAAACGCCAATCGCCCCAAAAAAGATCAAAAATAAATAAAGTACTCAGATTTGGTATCGGCGCGTGCGTAACGACCCACCCTAGAAATCTGTCACATTAATTAACCCGTACGGTGAACGGCGTAAAAAACCAAAACAAAAAAAACAGTCACAGAATTGCAATTTTTGTACATCCTGCAGCACATAAAATGGAATAAAAAGTGATCAAAAAACTCATATAAACGCCAAAGTTGTACCAATTAAGACTTCAGTTCATTATGCAAAAATAAGTCCTTACACGTCTCTGTATACGGAAAAATAAAAAAGTTATTGCTTTCAGAAGACAGCAATGCATAAATATTAGTGCTTCAAAATTTAAAAAAAAAACGATATAAATTGGGTATCGCCGTAATCGTATCGACCCAGATAGTAAAGCTAACTGGTCATGGATACTGCAGGGTGAGCGCTGTTAAAAATAAAAATATAAAACACTACTAGGATTGCAGTATTTTCTTCACCCTGCCTTCCAAAAAATGGATTTAAAACTGATCAAAAAGTCTTGTCCCCGCAAAACTGATACTAATAAAAGCGTCAACTCATCCCGCAAAAAACAAGCCCCTACACAGCTCCGTACACAGAAAAATAAAAAAGGTATGGCTCTCAGACTATGGGGATGCATAAACGTGTTTTCATTTTGAATAAAAGTGTTTTTATTGTTAAAACAGTAAAACATAAAAAAATATACAAATTGGGTATCGCTGTAACCTTTTCCCGACTGCTAAAGTAATACTAGTATGTCAGTTATACTGCATGGTGACCGCTGTAAAAAATAAAAATAAAACACTACCAGGAATGCTGTATTTTTGTCACGAGTGGTCCCGCAGCCCCTCACCCGGGCTGCGGGCGCACTCGTGCTGCCGCCCGTCGGGTCCCGGCGGCGACTGCCGGTTCCACGGGTCGGGTCCCGGCTCCCTCCTTACCTGACTGCGCTCCTGCGTCCTCCCGACCTCCTGGCCGGCCGGTAAGTGCATGCGCGCGCGCTGGCTCTCGGGGATTTAAAGGGCCAGTACACCCATTATTGGTAAAGGCTGGCAGGTGACCCTATTTAACCTCCTTCCTTCCGGGTCACCTTTGCCGGATCTTTAGTGCGTTACTGCCTTTAGAGAAAGCGTCTTCTGCCTCGTAGCCTGTCTTCCATGTACCGAACCTTTACGCTCCTTTTGTTTTGACCACGAACCGTTGCCCGCCTGCCCTGACCTCTTGCCTGTCCCCGACTTCGCCTACGTCACACGATTTGGTAACCACGCACTCCCTTGGCTGCCACCGCAAGCAAGTCACGCCAGTGGGGCGACCTGGTAGTTCTCCGCCGCAGCAAGTCCATCCCGCTTTGCCGGCGGGCTCTGGTGAAAACCGGGTTCTACTTAATTTCCCGCCCCCTGGTACGGCTTACACCATCGCTTGCGGTGGTCCAGCGGACCACTACCAGCATCCGTTACATTAAGTTTCCGGCCATGGATCCCGCCAAGGTACCTTTGCCCGGTTGGAACCCGGGACTCAGGGCGATAGTGGCTCAGCAGTCACAACAACTTGCGCAACAAGCCCAGCAGCTGAACCAGTTGTCGCCATGGCTGCAGCAGCTCCTGGCTAACCAACAGCCGCCGACTCCCCTCCTGTGGCGACGCCTCCGCCAGTACCCGGGACTTCTAGCTACGCTACTTACCACTACCCGACAAGTTAAAGGGGGACTCCAAACTGTCATGGGATTTATTACCCAGTGCTCTATGCACATTGAGTTAATGGCTGGTCAATTCCCCACTGAACGTTCGAAGGTGGCCTTCGTGGTCAGTCTGCTGTCCGGGAAAGGCCCTTCTAGCTTGGGCCACCCCTCCTGGGACCGGGGGGCGATCCGGTGACGACGGACCTACAGGCTTTCCTCTCAGAGTTCCGCAGTGTCTTTGAAGACCGCACGGGCACCTCTGCAGAGACCGCTCTACTGAATCTTCGCCGGGGTGCCCTCCTCGGCTCGGCGACTACGCAGTTCGTTTTCGGACCCTGCATCAGAGCTAACCGAACGACGCCGCTCTATGTGCCACTTTCAAAAAGGCTTGTCTGGCAGAGTTAAGGACGCCCTAGCGCTAGAGAGTCCCTTCCTCCCTAAGCCGAATGGTCCATCTAGCCACTCGGATCGATGTTCGCTTCGCCAAAGCGGCAAGAGGGATTTTCGCCAGGAACGTGATCTCCCCCGACCACGCTGTTTGCCTCGCCTGGCTCCGTCTTCCAAAGACCACAGCTGCCACTTCCGCCCCCAAAACCAGTGAAGAAAACCCATGCAGGTGGACCGGGCACATCTGTCCGAACAGGAGCTGTCCACCGTCGGGCAGAGAAATTGTGCCTTTATTGTGCCAGCCCGGATCACTTTCGCAATGGTTGCCCGCTTCGCCCACAGCGGCAGGAAGACAGGCACCTAGGTTATGTCGGAGAGGCGTCCCTAGGTGTGAACACTTCCTTCCCACCCTTTACTATGGAGGTTGAGGTCCGTCTGGTTCCGACTCGTTTTTTGGGTGCCCGCCTTTCTAGACTCTGGATCCGCCGGGAACTTTTTCACGCCACCCTGGTTGTCCCAGTATCGCCTTCCGGTGTCCCGTCTGGAGAAGCCCTTGTGTATATCCTCCGTGAGTGGTGAGCTCCTTAGTGAGGGCCATTCGGTACTGACCAAGCCATTGTCCCTCCGCGTTGGGGGCTTTACAAAAGGAGGAGATCACCTTTTACGTCCTCCCTGGGTCGTCCTCAGCGATCCTTTTTGGGTCTTCCGTGGCTGCAGCTCCATGCCCGACCCTCGACTTGGAAAACCGGGGAGGTTCTGCGCGGGGGTTGCGACGGCCCGAGTCGCTGCTCCATTCCCCCGCGGCCAGTCCGGGCCATTCCACCTCACCAGTCTTACAGGTTCCTCCCAGGTCTTCCCCGCTGAATACCGGGAAAAAACGTGGACGTCTTTTCGGAGAAACAGGCCAAATCCCTTCCTCCTCATCGCCCCTATGACTGTCCCATTGACCTCCTTCCTCGGACCGTCCTCCTGGGGGTAGAGTTTATCCGTTGTCTAGACCAGAGACCGGGCCATGTCGGACTATATCCGGAGAACCTGCAAAAGGGTTTATACACAAGTCCTCATCACCCCCGGAGCGGGTTTTTTCTTCGTTACAGAAGAAGGATGGTTCTCTCCGTCCATGCATCGACTACCGGGGCCTGAACCAGATTACCGTAAAAAAACCGGTATCCGTTGCCACTAATTACAGAACTCTTTGACCGTCTACAGGGAGCCAAGGTTTTCTCCAAATTGGACCTGCGCGGGGCATACAACCTCATCAGGATCCGTGAGAGAGATGAGTGGGAAGACGGGTTTAATACCCGTGATGGTCACTTTGAGTACTAGTAAGCCATTCGGTCTGTGCAATGCTCCCGCGGTCTTTCAGGAGTTCGTAAATGACATCTTCAGGGACCTGCCTACACGTGTGTCATCATTTACCTGGACGACATTTGTTTTCTCCCCTGACCCTCCGACCCATCTATCACAGATGCGCCCTAGTCCACAACGCCTTCGCAGCAACCGCCTGTACGCCAAATTAGAGAATGCGTGTTCCATTTAATCCAGTCTGCCTTTCCTCGTTACATCGTCGCCGACCGAGGCCTGCAAATGGACCCCACTAAGCTTCTGCTATCCTGCAATGGCCACGACCTGTTGGACTTCGAGCCCTACAACGTTTTTTTTGGGCTTTGCCAACTACTATCGGCAGTTATAAACCCCTTCCTACACTGGTGGCTCCAATTGTGGCTCTCACCAGGAAGAAGGCTAATCCCAAATGTTTTGGGACCAGCGGCCGAAAGAGCCTTCTCGGATTTTTAAGTCAGCCTTTGCTTCCGCACCTATTTTGTCACGCCCTACCCTGAGAAGCCTTTCTCTCTGGAGGTGGACGCCTCTTCTGTGGGGGCCGGAGCTATCCTTACTCAAAAGGGTCCCAAGGGGAAAACCATCACCTGCAGGTTCTTCTCCAAGACCTTCTCGTCGGCTGAGAGGAACTATGCTACTGGGGACCGAGAATTACTCGCTATCAAGATGTCTCTGGAGGAGTGGTGGCATCTCCTGGAGGGAGCTCGTCATCCTTTTGAGGTATATACGGACCACAAAAACCTTCAATATCTCCAGTCGGCCCAGCGCCTCAATCCTCGGCAAGCACGGTGGTCTCTTTTTTTTTTCTAGATTTGACTTCCGGATCCATTTTCGTCCAGCCGAAAGGAACATCAGGGCGGATGCTCTCTCTCGCACATCTGACATCACTGGAGAGAGCCGCAGCCCCAACACATAACCTCCGGAACGCCTGATCCAAGCAGCACCGTCCTCCTTTGGCAGATTCCCCCTGGGAAGACTACGTTCGGCTGGCGCTGCGCAGGAGAATACTGAATTGGGGACATTGCTCTTTGATGGCAGGACATCCTGGGGCCCGAATATCGTTACAATTGATCTCTCGGTGTTACTGGTGGCCGGGGCTGGCTAAAGATATTAAGGACATCGTGGACGCGTGTGATACTTGTGCCCGGAATAAGGTGCCCCGCCACGGTCCCTCCGGGCTACGCACCCCTGCCTACGCCCAGATACCCATGGTCCCATGTGCGATGGATTTTATCACCGACCTTCCATCCTCTTCGGGTAACACCGTGATCTGGGTCATTACGGATTTGGTTTTCTAAGGATGTCGCACTTGTGCCCACGCCCGGGTTACCTTCCGCACCACCTCTTTGCCTCCCTGTTCTTTAGTCACATCTTTCGCCTGCACGGTCTGCCCCAGCACATCGTCTCTGATCGGGGGTGCAGTTCGTGTCCAAGTTTTGGCGCGCACTCTGCTCCCGATTGCAGGGGAAGTTAGACTTTTCTTCATCCTACCATCCGCAATCTAACGGCCAGGTAGAGAGAGTCAATCAGATTCTGGGCAGTTACTTACGTCATTTTGTTTCTGCCCGCCAGGATGATTGGGCCGACCTCCTACCCTGGGCCGAATTCTCATACAACTCACTGGATTCTGGGGCTTCAGGCACGTCTCCCTTCTTTATTGTATATGGTCGGCATCCCCGCCCTCCTCTCCCTCTGCCCTCCTCCTCCGAGGTTCCCTCTGTGGACGCCTTGGTCCACGACTTATCTGGCATTTGGGAGCAGACCTCGTCAGTCCCTTTCAGCGGTGCTGCTGCCCGTTATGAGGCTCAGGCGGACAGAAAGAGGAGACCAGCTCCAAATCTTGTCTCCGGGAAAAGGTCTGGCTGTCCGCCAAATATGTCAGGTTGAAAATCCCCAGCTACAAGCGGGTCCGCGTCCCTTTGGGGCCCTTTGAAATCCTGAAACCGTTTTTAATCCAGTAGCGTATAAGCTCCGACTCCCCCCCCCCATGCGGGGATCCCAAATTCTTTTCATGTATCCCTCCTGAAGCCCGTCGTGTTGAACCCTTTTCCAGAAAGTTGTCCCTCCCTCTCCTAGTCTGTAGGCCTCCAACATATTTGCGGTCAAAGAGATCTTGGCTATGAAGTCGGTTAGGGGCAAACGGCAATTAATGGTTGATTGGGAGGGATTCGGTCCGGAGGCGAGATCATGGGAACCTGAGGGAAACATCCTGGACCGCGGTCTCGTGTTGAGGTTCCTTCGAACCAGAAAGAGGAGGAGGCCTGGGGGGGGGGGGGGGGGTACTGTCACGAGTGGTCCTGCACCCCTTCGCCTGGGCTGCGGGCGCACACGTGCTGCCGCCCGTCGGGCCCGGCGGCGACTGCCGGTTCCACGGGTCGGGTCCCGGCTCCCTCCTTACCTGACTGCGCTCCTGCGTCCTCCTGGCCGGCCGGTATGCGCATGCCCACGCCTTAGGCGCGCGCGCGCGGCTCTCGGGGGATTTAAAGGGCCAGTACGCCCATTATTGGTAAAGGCTGGCAGGTGAAAACCCCACTTAACCTCCTTCCTTCCGGGTCACCTTTGCCGGATCTTTAGTGCCGTACTGCCTTTAGAGAAAGCTTCTTCTGCCTCATAGCCCTGTCTTCCGTGTACCCAACCTTTACGCTCCTGTTTCTCGACCACGAACCTTTGCCGCCTGCCCTGACCTCTTGCCTGTCCCCGACTTCGCCTACGTCTCACGATTTTGTACCACGCACTGCCTTGGCTGCCACCGTAAGCAAGTCATGCCAGTGGGGCGTCCTGGTAGTTCTCCGCCGCAGCAAGTCCATCCCGCTTTGCGGCGGGCTCTGGTGAAAACCGGGTTCTACTTAGATTCCGCCCCCTGGTACGGCTTACACCATCGCTTGCGGTGGTCCAGCGGATCCACTACCAACATCCGTTACAATTTTGTTCAAAATTTTATAGACCTATTTCTATTGTGTAAAAGTAATAAAACATAAAAAACTATATAAAATTTATACCATTACAATGGTACCGACCCCCATAGTAAAGTTATCACATCATTTACACTGCACGGCGAACACTGTAGAATTGAAGCCCAAAAAACAATGGCGGAACTGCGTTTTTCCCCCCATTTTCATGGCCCAATGCTAAAAAAAAAACTATGGAACACCTGTGCGCCCAAAATGCACAATACACCCCTAGATGAGATCCTTGAGGGAGGCTGAATCCAAAATGGGGTGACTTCTGGAAGGTTTCACCTGTTCTGGTACTTTGGGGGCTTTGAAAATGCGACATGGCCCCACCAAAATCTGCGTTCCAAAAGCCAAATAACACTCCCTCCCTTGTACGCCCTGCCATGCGCCCAAACAGCAGTTTACACCCACATGTAGGGTATTGCTGAACTTGGAAGAAATTGCTTAACATAAAATTTGGGTGCTTTATTACCAGGATTACTTGTAAAAATGAAACATTTTCAGCTAAAATTGCAGATTGTTGGAAAAAAAATGTTTTTTTCATTTTCACAGCCCAACGCTAAAAAATTTTGTGACACACCTGTGGGGTCGATATGCTCACTACACCCCTGGATATATTCCTTAAGGGGTGTAGTTTCCAATATGGGGTCTTTTTAGGAGAGTTTATTAAGTTTTAGCCCCGTAGGGTGTCCGCAAACCTGAAATGGCCCCTAAATAAAATTGTAATGAAAATGAGGCCCCAGAGTCCAGTAGGTGCTCCTCCTATTCTGGGGCTTGTGGTTGAGCCAAATAATGCACTAGGGCCACATATGGGATAGCTCTGAAAACGGCAGAATCTGGGGAATCAATATTAATTTGCATTTACCTAGTCACATTTACCGTATTCTTGTGAATAATGTATAAAAATTGAAAATCTTTGCTTTAATTCCTGTGAAACACCTAATGGGTTAATAAACTTCCTAAATGCTGTTTTGAATACTTTAAGGGGTTTAGTTTCTTAGTTGAAATCCTTTATGTAGGTACATAACATACAGGCCAATCAAAGTCACGTTAGAACTGGACTGGTCCCTAAAAAAAATGTATATTGCAAATTTTCTTGAAAATGACTACTAAATTTCTAAGCCCCCTAATGTCGTAAAAAAAAAAAAAAAAAGACATTTAAAAAAATGATGCCAAAATACAGCAGACATATGGTAGATGATAGTTATAAACTATTTTGAGTGGAATAACTATCTGTCTTACATGCAGAAATTTTTGAAATATTAAATCAATAAAATCCTGTTTATTTCTTTATTTTCGTTGCACCCATACTATTGATCCTTGGCTAATGAAAATAAAGAAATAAACATTATTTTATTGATTTAATATTTTTTTTCCGTTACCCCCATATTATCATTCGTTTTATATACACATCGGGACAACTTCCCTGTAGTTTTTAAAATTTTGATTTGGGCCAATGTACAGTTTTATTTCAGATTGCATTAGAAAACCCATAGGAGCGTCGCTCGCCTCCCATTGGTCCAAAAAACGCCCTCTTTTAAACTGAGCCAATCACAGAGCGCGCTCAGAATTTCTTTCCCCATAGAACTCTATGAGAAAGTAGCTCGCGCTCTGATTGGCTAAGCGGACGAGCCCCCGCCACTTCAACCAATTCGCTCGTTTCTGCATTTTTCTGATTTTGAAACTGTCCCGCCTTGAATATATTGGTCAGTTTTTCTCCATGATATAATGGGACATTGTCGCTCCTATCTGATTGGTCGATTCTCCTCCATAGGTTATAATGGGACATTGTCGCTCCTATTCTGATTGGCTGGTTTATGCCGACCAATCAAGAGCTTAAACAATTTGAATTACTGTATTTCCCGGCAATTCTCTCTATTGCAATTCCCCATGTAGCGCCGGTCTTGGCACAAACGGGGTTGTTGGGATTTAACTGCTTTATTTTTAAAGAAGGATTCGTCTCTTATTGATAATTTTTACATTTAATTTAAAAAAATTTTTTTTATTAATACTTCATGCCGACGGCGCTGAGCGCCGAGATTCAGAGCGCCCATCTCTCCATAGACTATAATGGGGGAAGTAGCTCACGCTCTGATTACTGGGATAGCCAAGCACCCCACTAGCTCAGCCAATCAGATCTTTTCTGTCTTTTTACAGTATTTTGAACGTCCACCGTGGATTCTGATTGGTCTAAACTTCTCCATAGGCTAGAATGGGTCTCGGGCGCTCCTATTCTGATTGGGTGAGCTAGCCAAGTCCCCAGTAGCTTAACCAATCAGCTCTTTTCGCATTTTTTCTGTATTTTGAACTATCCCGCCGTGGATTCTGATTGGTCTAAACTTCCCCCTAGGTTTAATGGTTCACTGTCGCTCCTATTCTGATTGGCCGGTTTATGGCGACCAATCGAATAGCTTTCTGAATTGGGAATTACTGTATTTCCCGCAATTTCCAATATCCTAATTCTTGAATTAGGATAGTGGAAAGTGATTTTTTTTTTAAGTAATTTTTTATTTTTTAGGTTTCAGCTCTTTTCCTGAGAATGTTGAACCCTTTTTAAAGGCGATTTTTGATTAATACTCCGCACCGACATCTGAATGATTTCTCGCTGTTCCAGCCTGTCTCGCATTGGAACTGTTTTCGGCGCAGTCCCGCACTGCGCCCATTTCCCCCCACTCCAATCCCCCCGCCCCCGCCACTGCCGGGCCCCATGGCCTCCCCCGCACTGTGCCCCACACACCGCGGGCGCAGGAACTTTCCCCGCAGTAGACCGGGGACTACCCCGCCGAATCATAGCGCACGCCGCACTGCGCCTCGACCCCACTGCGCCAACAAAATGGCGAAGCGCGGCGGACTTTACATGCTATGTATGAGCGCGCCCCGGCCCCTACATAAATCACCAGATCGCCGGAAACTGCGGAAAGGTGCGCCCGACCCGCGAGATTCAAAAATGTCCCCAAATTTTTCACAAGAAAAAAATC
>JAODAL010083307.1:0-11296 GCA_025379985.1 Phyllomedusa bahiana
GCCCCGCTGCTCCCGTGATGTCTCATACTAAAGAACCATTTTTATACAGCGTTTTTTTTGGGGGGTTCCACACTTGTCTCAAGACTGCTTCTCTTACTTCAAATTTCTGATTTTGGGGGGTATTGGAACGAAGTCCAGTTGTGTCCGATCAGCTGCTATACTTTTTAATGCTATCGCTCACAGCACATTGAATTTTCCAGGGTTATCAAAGCCTTTCCTGTTTATTCATTTAAAGAAACACTTTTTTTTACAACCCTAATCCCCACAAAATTTTTGGTTGCTCATTTCTTTGCGCATTTAGACCCGGGGGTTTAAATTAAAAGTGTTGTTCGCTGTTGTGGCACTAAAAAAAACGTTTTTTCCCCACCAAAGAAAAAATTTTTCCCTTTACAAAATTCAAACCAAAGGGGTTAATTAAAAATTTTTTCTGTTGTTCGTCCTTAAATACACCCCATTTTAACAGGCTACAAAGGGCGGAAATTTTTGGGCAGCAATTTCTTTTGCGCAATTTCATCCGGGGTTAATTAAGCGTTGTTCTGCTTTTGTGGTCACTAAAAAAACGTTCTTTTTTACCGCAAAGAACACATTTTCCCTGTGCATAATTCAAAAAAAGGGTTAATTACAGTTTTTCTTTTTTTCTGTACCATAAAATACATCCCATTTTAACACACACAAAGCGGAAATTTTTGGTTTCCTTTTTCTTTTGCGCAATTTAGAATCCGGGGGTTAAATTTAAAGTGTTTTTCTGCTGTTTTTCCTAAAAGAAAACGTTCTTTTTCACCGCCAAAGAAGAAATTTTTCCTGTAGCATAATTCATATCCGAAGGAAAATTAAGCGTTTGTGTTTTTTATATTATAACATACACAGTTTTTTTAAAGGCACATACAAGAAAATTTTTTTCCGGCCTTTTTGGGGAGCCAATTATACCAAGGGTTCCCCCAAGCTTTTAGTGGTTCTTTGGATCAAATACAGGGTTTATTTATATATACAGATTTTTTTTCAAAACAGTGTTTGTAATTTTAGAAAAAACATAGTCAGACAAAGGGGTCAGGCTTTTCACCCGAGTGGCATTGGCACAAACTTCCCGAGGGGCCCCGGTTTCGCAGCACAGAAAAGGGACGTCGCAGGGGGGGCACCGGGAGGCCACAACTGCCGCTGTCATCTAGGGGCCCGTGTGCTGCCCAGAAACCCCAAGGGGTTCTGATTGGGTTTACTGGGTCATCACTTCCTCCCAGAACATCTAACCCCACCCAAAACGGGTGGGAAATCGACAAAACCCCTTTAGTTGGCATGGCCCAGAGGCGGTCACGCCCTCCCCTTTTCCTCAACCCCCCTTTTCCCCTTCGGTTCCCTCCCCAGAGATTTTCTATGTGTCGGGGCTCACCCCCACTATATAGCGAGAGAAAAATTTTGAGGGGGCATCACAGCTTTTGGGCAGCGAAAAATGCGCCAAATATCCCCGCTTCTTGCGTAGGCGGCAAAGTATAGATGGGGAGAGTGGCATGGGGTCATGTTGTGAGGGTCACCTGGGCATACCAACCGTTGGGGACGCTGACGATGAAACACAAATAGAGATGATTGCCGACTGCACGGGGGCCCGGGGTAAACAAGGTTTCACATCGCAGGAAAAGGGGGGCCACTTGCGTCAGGCGGGGCGCAGCAGAAATGGGTTTGTGGGGACAGCGGGAGCAGCATGTGATTGGAACCCAGCCCCACGGGGAAAAAAAACCACTTCGCGGGTCAGAAAGAGCGGCCAGGGCTCAGCGAGGCAGCGGGGTATATCACTCAGTGCGGAGCTTCGGAAAATCATTACTCGGCGGTGGGGCAGTTCTTTGTAAACCCCCGGGGGACCAATAGGGTATATTAAATCTGTGGGAGAAGTGAAGCGTGGCCGGGGACTAACATTGGCACCACGGCCTGCGTAACACATGCACACACCATCCGGTGGCCCGGGGGAAAAATGGTTTCAATGTGGGGGTCCTCTTGCCGCCGCCGCCCCAGCGTTTTCCCAGTGGCACGCATGCCCTTGCGCCAGTCAAGGCCCCACCACCTCTGCAGAAGGGGCTGTTTTTTCCTTGCCCTCATCCAGTCCAGAGCTCCCGCCCTCCCCACTCATGGGACCCGCAACGTTTAGCAAGGCGATTGCAAAGAACAACATAGCGTCCAACCATCCAAGGGGCAAAAAGGGCCGTGCTCCTTCCCAAATTGTTGGGGACTGCAGTCCCCTCCCTTTTTCCAAAAGGGGACCTGCCCGTTTTAGAAACTAATGCTTTTGGGCCCAGCTGGAGGAGATTCCCGCCTAATTTATTTTTTCCAAAAAAGGCCCGACCACACTTCAAAAATTTTTTGAAAAGAAGGTGGGCCTCCTTGGTTTATCGGTTTGTTCCAAAATGCACGCATTTTTACACCTGGCTTCCTGGCGGACGAATCACAAGGGGGAAAAACTGCTCCCCGCTGCAGCAAAAAATCGATGTGGCTTTCTCCGCCCAACTCAAATTGGAACCCTGTGACGGGCAATGGGGGTAATATGGTGCCGCGCTTCCCAAGGGGGGATGGTCCCGGCCCCACAGGCCCGGTTTTAATTTTGGGTTTTAAAAGGTTTTTGAATTTTTCCCCCCGAACTTTAGAAGATTCTGAAATGGGGCCGGAAACTGTGCATCACTTCATCCATCCAAAAAAGACAGGAAAACCCCTCGAGTTGCAGCGGCAAAACGGCCTTCCCCAACACACTCTGATATGTGATGTTTCCACCCGTTGGAATTCCAGCCTGCCATGTTGGACCGACTTTTATGAACAGAGAAAGGCCATTAACGATTTTTTGATGATCCGGGCGGACAGTAGAAATCACCTGTGTAACTTTGATGTCAGCCAGTGGCAGCTCATGCGTGACACCTGCCGTTTGTTGAGGCCATTCGAGGAGGCGACGTTATTTGTCAGTCGCCCAGACAACGGGATGCATAACGTCCTTCCACTGCTTCATGTCCTGGAACAGATGCTGAAAAATCTGTCTGGGCAGGGGACTGGAGATGTGGCGACTACATCTCGCGGCCACATGAGTCCGGTGCGGACTGAAATGGAGGGGGAGGAGGAGGACATTGGGGCAGAAGCATTGTCTGGTGAAATGAGTGGATTTTTTTTACCCAGTGACAAGAAAGGAGGACAGGACAGCTGGAGGAGGTAGAGGGAGATGAGGAAGACGAGGCAGATGACCCCGAGCACCGTGGCAGTATACAGTGGAGATGGAGGCAGGGAGCCCTCAGAGTCACTTGTGCAGATGGCCCGCATCATGCTGATTTGGCTGGCTAGTGAAAGCCGAGTAGTCACCATCCGGCAGAGGGATGACTTCTGGCTCTCCACCCTATTGGACCCCGCTACTGGTCCAAAATGGGAGCCTTTTTCCCAGCTGCTGAGGGAGGACAAACCAAAACTATAGGGAAATCCTCCATAGTCATTGGGCCCGCTGCCTATGTGCACATCGTCCCTCCTCTGACAGGTCTGACCGGGTGTTCTTCAGCGCTCACTTTCTACTGCCGCGGGGTGCTGGGGGAAGGTGGGGGGGTAGGGGTAGTACCAGCTCCATCAGCAAACCTAAGTCGGGGGTCACTAATGAGCAGCTTCCTTCACCCGCCAGTGAGGAGAGCAGTCGTCAGCACAGCAGCAAAGGACCTGGAGCAGACCCTGAAAACCCAAAAGGTCGTGGCCTAAATTGGACAGCACTCTGCCACCCCAGTTAGTAGATCCGCTGGGCTACTGGGCACCAAAAATGGATGTGTGGCCGCAACTTGCCGAGTTTGCAGTGGAGAAGCTGTCCTGCCCGGCCATAGTTTTGGCATCCAGAGCGGGTGTTCAGTGCGGCGGGGGCCATCGTTACCCCAGGAGAACCCGCTTGTCCACGAAATGTGGAACGACTGACCTTTGTTAAGATGAATCAGCATTGCATCGGCCAAGATTTCCACACACCAATGCCTTAGACTTCAGACTACATCAGCCATGACGCTCACCCAAACTGTGAGAAATAGTCTGGGTTCAAACTACCCGCCTCAGCCACTATTCTGATGCCGCCACCTGCCTAATGCCACACATCTGCTGCCAGTTTCTCCATCTGCCACCAACCATCTTTACCAGGGACTGGTATTGCGACCCACCTCCACACTCTGTCATTGTGCCACTCTTTGACCTCATGCTGCTGCTGCTCCTGCCGTGACCTCCACACTGTGTCATTGTGCCACTCTCTGACCTCATGCTGCAGCTGCCGTGACCTCCACACTCTGTCATTGTGCCACTCTGTGGCCTACTCCAGTTTTTGCCACCTCCAGAATGTCATTGTGCCACTCTCTGACCTCATGCTGCTGCTGTGGCTGCTGCCGTGACCTCCACACTCTGTCATTGTGCCACTGTCTGACCTCATGCTGCTGCTGTGGCTGCTGCTGTGACCTCCACACTCTGTCATTGTGCCACTCTATGACCTTCTGCTGCTGCTACTGTTGCTGGTTCCGTGACAACCACACTGTGTCATTGTGCCACTCTCTGACCTCATGCTGCTGCTGATGTTGTTGCTGCTGCGGTCACCTCCACACCCTGTCATTGTGCCACTCTCTGACCTCATGCTGTTGCTCCTGCCATCACCTCCACTCTCTGTCATTGTGCCACTCTGTGGCCTACTACTGTTTTTCCACCTCCACACTCTGTCATAGTGCCACTCTATGACCTCATGCTGCTGCTGCTGTTGATGCCGTGACCTCCACACTGTGTCATTGTGCCACTCTCTGACCTCATGCTGCTGCTGTGGCTGCTTCCGTCACCTCCACACTGTGTCATTGTGCCACTCTGTGGCCTACTCCTGTTTTTGCCACCTCTACACTCTGTCGTTGTGCCACTATCTGACCTCATGCTGCTGCTGTGGCTGCTGCCGTGACCTACACACTGTGTCATTGTGCCACTCTCTGACCTCATGCTATTGCTCCTGCCGTCACCTCCACACTGTGTAATTGTGCCACTCTGTGGCCTACTCCTGTTTTTGCCACCTCTAGAATGTTATTGTGCCACTGTCTGACCTCATGCTGCTGCTGTGGCTGCTGCCGTAACCTCCACACTCTGTCACTGATGTTGCCAACTGAGCCCTCAGCTTGTTTTTTTCAAGCTGTCGCTGCCATGACATTATCAGGCTACATTCCTGCTTCAGTTTTTTGGTCAGTTTTGCCCTCTTAAGTGCCCAGGGAATTTTATAGTGAAGCGATTCTAAGAGCAGTGGCAGTCATCTGCGTGTCATACTAAAACACAACATTGTATGAAGACCAAACCAAGCTCCCTCTGTATATTTAAGCATGGCACAATGTTCTACAGCACCCTGCAGGCTCTGTGCAGCCTGGAAATAGCTGTTTTTTAACACAATTCGTCCCAAGGCAATTCAGACCGAAACGAGTTTTGTCGGAAAATTCGGCGAAGTCACCGAATCGAATTTTTGAGAAATTCACCCATCTCTACTAATAACATGTAATTGTTATTTTTTCTGTAATAACATGTAATTGTAGGTATTTTTTAATAACTTGTAATTGTAGGTATTTTTTTTGATAATAAGATGTAATTGCAGGTATTTTTTATAAATTGTGGAATTGTGAATATTTTTTAATAATAACGTGTACTTGTAGATATTTTGTCGCTAATAACGTTATGTCGCTTGCCTGTAGTAGCTGCTGAAAGCCGTCGCTACTGATTCCACCTAATAAATGAGCTGCAGTAAGAAAGAGGACACATTGGACAAATGTATTCAGAACTGAGAAGGTATAAACTGTTGTCCTTTACTTTTTAAAGACTATATTAATGCAATCATACCACTGTATTTCCATTTCTGAATAGCAAATACCATATATTAATTTTATTAATATTTTTCATGTAGTTTCCCTGAAACATTTTACGACTTCACAAGAATGTCAATTAAGGCCTTCGACCGGCTACTGGAGATTGTGGGTCCACATATCAGCATACAGGATACATGGATGTGTTCAGCCATCAATTCCAGCAACAGACTGCTCATAAATTTGCGGTATGCTTTCCCTCACAATAGCTATTTTGGCGCCTATAGTCTGGTCATGTTATCTAAACTGTGATTAGAATTGCATTTTATTCCTAAAGCTGTTTACTGGTCTATATTTTCAATGATGCCAATAATTTATTTATATTTTATTTGGCTTTTAGGTTTCTGGCAACTGGAGAGAGCTACAGTTCCCTACATCTGCAGTTTAGGATTCGAAAAACCGCCATTGCCAAGATTGTGTGTGATACTTGCGAAATGATCTTTCAGCACTTACAATCAATTGTGATGCCTAAAAATATTTTTTTTTATACCTCGATTTCTGTTGTCTTTGGATTTGTCTTCTCTTTAAATAAATAAATCATTGATACCCTAAATTTCATTATTTTAAAAAATTTTATAATTTATTTTTTTCTCTAATTTGTATTAATGAATTTTAAAAACAAAAAAAATATACTACATATATGGTTAATCTATAGGACTGTTTATGTATGTAAAGTACAATACAGTAATACGAATCAAGGTTCAATAAAGTGTTCATTCTAAAAATTTTAATTAAAAACATTAAAAACCAATAAAATTAAAAGTTCTCATAGCTGGGTGAAAAATGGGAGGGAGAAGATCATGTACAAGGTTGGGATTGGTAGAGGTATTGGTTCTCACTGCTGTGGTATTGATGGTGTTGGTATGGGTGAAACCTTGCACCCGCAGCAGTGGGCAGATATGGAAGTTGAGGTGTAATAGGTTGAGGAGATGGAGATTGGTGCACAATTGGATGTGGTGATAGAGGGGTTGTGGAGTTTCAGATGGCTGGAAAGAAGATTTGGTCCATTGGAGTTGGGACTGGACCTGGCTAATGAGGGCATATGGAAAAGTTGCACCTTCCACCCCTGACATCCACCGAAGGCCAGAGACGAGGAGACCAATATCGGTTGTGCATGTGATCTTTGGATATGGCTGGCGGCAGTGATATGCTAAGCAATACCAATAGAAATCGTAGGTTTCATCTCATCAACATTCTCTCTTCCTTCTACAGAGGGTCCTGTTGCTGACTTGCCTGGTGGAAGAGCTGTGTGGTGGGATATGGGCACGTGGAGTAGATGACCTCTTGGATGGCTGTACTGTATATTATAATCGTTTAACAACCGTTACATAAATCGCAATTACTTCCTTGCGGAGTCCACACAGACACAGGATGAATGCCAGCTCCTCATCATACGGCATCTTTGGTTGACTGGAGGGAGAGGGCCCACATTTTTCCCCCAAATGTTGCCACTTTTTGACATCTTCAAATGTTGACAATAGAAAATAAGGATTAAATTGGTCATTAAGGCAATCACTGAGTTCCACATGGTGACTTTAGCACAAAAGCCGCAGAGATGCGTTGGCGTGCTTGTTAGAGATGGGCCGAATTTTCCGACAAAATTTGTTTCGGTCCGAATTGCTTCGGGATGAATCGCATTAAAAAACAGCTATTTCCAGGCTTCACAGAGCCTGCAGGGTGCTGTAGAACATTGTGCCATGCTTAAATATGCAGAGAGAGCTTGGTTTGGTCTTCATACAATGTTGTGTTTTAGTATGACACGCAGATGACTGCCGCCGCTCTTAGAATCGCTTCACTATAAAATTCCCTGGGCACTTAAGAGGGCAAAACTGACCAAAAAACTGAAGCGGGAATGTAGCCTGATAATGTCATGGCAGCGAAAGCTGGAAAAAAACAAGCTGAGAGCTCAATTGGCAACATCAGTGACAGAGTGTGGAGGTGACGGCAGCGCCACAGCAGCATGAGGTCAGACAGTGGCACAATGACATTCTGGAGGTGGCAAAAACAGGAGTAGGCCACAGAGTGGCACAATGACAGAGAGTGGAAGTGACGGCAGCAGCAGTATGAGGTCAGAGAGTGGCACAATGACAGGGTGTGGAGGTGACGGCGGCAGCCACAGCAGCAGCATGAGGTCAGACAGTGGCACAATGACATTCTGGAGGTGGCAAAAACAGGAGTAGGCCAAAGAGTGGCACAATGACAGAGTGTGGAGGTTACGGCAGCAGCCACAGCAGCAGCATGAGGTCAGACAGTGGCACAATGACATTCTGGAGGTGGCAAAACAGGAGTAGGCCACAGAGTGGCACAATGACAGAGAGTGGAGGGGACGGCAGCAGCAGCATGAGGTCAGAGAGTGGCACAATGACACAGTATGGAGGGCACGGCAGCAGCCACAGCAGCAGATTGAGGTCAGACAGTGGCACAATGACATAGTGTCGAGAGCACAGCATCAGCCACATCAGCAGCATCATGTCAGAGAGTGGCACAATGAACGGGTGTGGAGGTGACGGCAGCAGCCACAGCAGCAGCATGAGGTCAGACAGTGGCACAATGACATTCTGGAGGTGGCAAAACAGGAGTAGGCCACAGAGTGGCACATTGACAGAGAGTGGAGGTGACGGCAGTGTCAGGTTGCTTAAATCAGGTGTGGAAATCTCTCTTTGTTCCACTCCCTATCCAATTAAATTCCTCCTCCGAATTATATTATTATTACTGCCGGCAGCCAGAGCTCGAGAAATATGACCGACACCTTCCGTTTCGGACATGTAATCTGAAGTTTAATCACAGTAAATTACATTCCAATAGAACTTTTCAATCATGTGACTATTTTATCACTACATGATTGGTTAATTGGTGGTCGCTAAGAGACAAGTTATAATTTGCATGTACGTATGAAGCATTAGCTGATATGACACCATCCCAAACGCTCTCCTCTTTATTATCTGGGGGGAGGAGGAAGTCCTTGAATCTGGCTTCTAGCAGACATTGCATCTGCCTCAAGGAAAGCTATGTGAGAGATATCTGATACTTCGATAAGGATGTATAGCAGAAAAAGCAGTTTAACAAACTATCTGATGAGCTTAATAAGAATGTAATGATGAAACAGATTTCTGATGTTTTTTCCTTAAATTTCCAACTTGACAGTCCCCCCTAAAAACATCAAAGTCTGTTCTAATGCTCCCACCTAGAGCGGGAATGATGATTGATGCTCTTCCCTAAACTGAACAAGTTATAGACAGCAGGGTGAACAGGTGGAGCGGGTGTTGAACCCACTGAACCACTGTCAGGCTTGCTCCAAGGGGCGTAACCAAGCAACCGCCGGCCTCCTCCCAGAGCCTTTGATGGTAAGGATGAAAGTCGACCACGTCCGCCAGGTGCCACCTCAGAGTAGTCCCCGGCAGAGGCATCAATGGATTGTTTACAATCTCATAACCCTCAATGATCCTGGAGAGTCATGATGGAGGTGGCGCTTAATTGTTCAGCTATACCTTGTAAGGCATCTCGGATGTAATTATTAAACCTCTATTGATCATAATAGATGTAGTTTACCCAGTTCATACTCTTGTTGATTGTTATCTGGGGCGTAAGTAATTCAAACCCTTTGACCTGATCCCTAACTTTGAATTCATCAGACACCCTCTTGGTTGTCCTTCTTGCATTTTTTCACACATCCAGACTAGACAACATATGAAAGGATAAGGGAAAAGTTCATGATGACTTATTGGTCATAGTCACTTTCTTGCAGTGTGAAGCATACACCCAGGTGGGTCTTCCTTCAAGTTTCATTGAGGTTGGGGACATCAGGAGTACTTGGTATGGACCTTCAAATCTGGTTTCCAGAGAATCTCTGACATGTTTCTGCACCCACACAAAGTCACCAGGATGTAGCTTTGATCAGAGTCTGGGTCTGGAATGGAGGAGAACACTATGGCATGGATTAGTTTCAATTCATTACACAGATTCATAACATATTTTACAAGGCTATCGTTACCTGCATTCAACTGTTGTACCTCCCTAGATGTTACCTCCCAAGTATGGGTGGACCTGAGAATACTATCTCCTGAGCAGTGTGACCAGTGGGGCTACCTAGGGGTATTTCTGACAGAATAGAGTGGAATGGGTAGGATCACGGACCAGGGAAGAGAAGTTTATTTGCTAACTTTCACAATCTTGTTCTTCAAGGTGGCGTTCATTCTTTCCACTTTTCTCCTGAACTCTCGCTGGTAGGGAGTATGCAGGCTGAGGTCAGCTCCTTCTAGTTTCCAAATGTCTATGGTTACTTCTGCACTGAAGGCAGGTCCTTGGTCAGATTTAATAACCTCAGGGATCCCCAAATCTGCATATCAACTCAGTCAATAGTTTCTTCACAGTGATTCGGCAGTCATGTTGGTAAATGGGTAGACTTCAGGCCATCCTGAGAACATATCCACCACTACTTGTACTTTCCACTCTTGGGTAATTCAATGTGTTCAGTCTGTATCCACTGGAGAGGATATAGTGTTTAGCCAAATGCTTCCTTGGTGTTGACATCAGTCCTCTTGGGTTACAAGTAGTGTTGAGCGATTTTTATCGACAAAGTTGAAATCGGCAAGGTTTTTATGGTGATCGAAATTTCCAGATCATGCGATAATTAAGGTTAAAATCTGTGCATCATCTATTAAGATCGCGCCTTTTTCGGCGCTTCCTGTAATTTTGGCGGCCAGCAAATCAGATTACAGAATAGAGCAGGGTGAGATGTGTGTGCGACGTCATGACTGGGATGTGTATGGTTGCGATTGGCTGGAAAAATCAGATGACCTCGTTTACATAGAACAGCGTTTCCTGTTTCAGCCTCAGTGTCTCTCAGCGTCTCATAGGGATAGGACCTGCGCTCTGCCTGTGGCCAAACAGCTCAGCGAAATTAGTCTATTTCTGCACAGAGAAACCTCTACTATTAGCTGTGATCCTTCCAATTTAGTTAGATTAGAGATTTGAAGATTTTATGTAGTTAGCTAGAGAATTTTAAAGCAGCATCTACCGCCGTGAATTTACAGCGGTGGGAGCGGGGGGGGCCCCCGCGGGCGAACACAGACAAGCTCTATCTATAAAGAACACTGGATAAAGTTCACCAAGACTTAGTGTAGACATTGTAGTGGAATATCTTTATTATTAACAGTTTGCTATTGAAATATTTCCTGGATATTGGGCAGCCTGAACTTATATTGGATAAACATCATTTCTAGTAACTGCAGGTCTCTTTGTTAGCTGCAAAACTCCACTTTTATTATCAGTATACATTTCAGATAGGTGTTCAATTTTACCCATTACACCTGTGACTGTTGATATATCCACCTTGCACTTAAATTACAATCCAGCAATCTTGTAGTCAACACAGTGTTGTTGCCAAAAATAAAGGTATCGTACAAAACATCAAGTTAGTGTTTTTTGACTTTTTTCGCACC
>JAODAL010083308.1:0-11296 GCA_025379985.1 Phyllomedusa bahiana
TTTTTTCTTTTTTTTTTTTTTTTTTTGGGTTTTTTTTTTTATTCGGTCCTTGTGTAATAGTCTTATTGTTAATATTGGCCTTGTTATGTTGCATTTGTCCATTAACAATAGGGTGATACTATTTTCCCCTTACCTGCAGCGGTCACAATTGACCGCTGTACTTAAGGGTTTAATTGGCCAAGAAGTAAACTCTGGACCCTTCTGATAGTGAATGGAGGAATCCACAAAAGACTACGTACGTCCAATGTCGAGGAGGAGTTAAAGGCATTTCTCTGACCACTTAGTACTCTGTTCTCTACTGATAAGAGACAGAAACCCCAAAACATCTGTTTACAAATGTCCCAATTAAACAGTAACAGGGATAAACAGTACAACGGCATCCCACTCCAAGCTCTAAAAAAGGTATTTCCCTGGCCAATGAGTACCTTGCTCTATACAGGAGAAAGCACTCTAAGGGTATGTTCACATGGCGCAATTGCGCCACAATACGTCGGGTGATTTGGGAGTCGCGCTGATAAGCATGTACTCCCAAAACACGGGTGGGGGGGGCAGCGGTGTGTAATACGATCGTATTGTACGCATAATCCATAATTCTCTATGAGAGCTATGGATTACTGTAATTATGGGCCGCATTTCGTCGCATATTAAGCGCAATACGTGGCGAAATACGCCCGCAATTACGCAAAAAAATAAGCCGTGTGAAGATACCACAAAAGATCTGTCTCAAGATAAGTGGCTGATCCATTTTGAAGGGACTCTAGTGTGGCTAATATGAGTTTTTGTTTTTTGTTTTTTTTTTATTTGGAGGAGATAATTTGCATGTTTTCCTATGAAGCATTGAGTGAAAATAAGTCTCCATGCAACCATTTGGTCACTTCAATAAGGAACCGTACCCCTCCTATTTTAAGCTATTGTTATTTTTCCAATTTCAGTTGGTGTAAAATGGTGCCTGCAGGGCTTTTTATGGAAAATGGAAATGTGAATTTATTACACCTATAACATTATAAAAAAAAATCTTGTAATTGTTACAAACACAAAGAAATAAATGACACTTCTGTGAATGTTATGTTGCACAACATCTGAAATAAAGTGTTACATCTGAAACATAATTGTGTAAATGTATTAACAAGCGACTGAGAGACTAATTAAAATGCATAGTATACAGGCAGGAATAGTAAACAATAAATCTGTAAATTCTCCAAAAAGATAGCAAACAAAATTAAAAAAGAAGCAAAACAACTGGAGGGTGATATACAAATTAATGTATAATTTACTTTGCAGATATAAACCAACAGCCAGAATGTGCTTTCTGGATGTATTCTTTATTCTTCTTCTAAATCATCTGTTTCAACGTTATCATTTTAGAAACTGGGATAAAGAAGAATTCATTGTAATCCTAAAAAAAAAAAAAACTCAGGAAATTCAGATTAACAGATGTTGTGCTTTCTGGCCATCCAATGGAAGATCTTATGGAAAATTATCTTATGTAAAAATGCTGAACCTTCAGAGGTCTTCTGATAAAAGACCAAAATGGTCCATTTGCCTGGTGTCGGGGGAATTCTTCTGGAGAAGGAGGTTCTGTGTCTGAAAAGCAGAGGAATAAACAAAGTGAAGAATCTGAAACTTCAGAGATTGATTGGCACTACAAAATTGGTGGATTAAATGGGAGAGTTTATACTAAGTTACGGAAACAGCCGAATGTATTTGCATAGCTCTTCCCATCACTTCTCCTAAACTATGAACGGCGCTCCATGCATGGGCAGTCTCTCCCAGCTTGTCCTTCCATTTTCAAGTACTGACAACACACAGTACATGAGACATATGTTACTCTTGATTCAGATTGTACATTTGTTAATTTGTTGAGAAACAAAATTGAGAGGATACTTAAAGGTTTGTAATTGCAAACTGCAGAATTGATTCAGACAGGTGGTTGTATTGTCAGCTTGGAAATGTTAGTCACATAGCTAAAGGGGTACTCCTGTTTCATTGACTAGCTTTAAACATGTAGGCAAAGGTAAATAAAGACTGTTACCAAATACATTGCTGTCTTGAATTTGCCTCCCATCAGAGTTAGGAGCAGATCTTATCTCCTGCTTTTGCACACAAGCTTCCCAAGTTACCAACCACCTTTCTCTCTTACAGGCTGCAGCAGTGGTTGGGATAGTGATGTCACTCCCTGCTGTGTTTCCATTGCTTACTGACAAGCTTTAACCCTTTAGAGCTCTGTAGTCTTGTGAACTACAGTTAAGACTTCCCCCGCACTCATGTCAGTGTAATGGATTAAGCTGGAAACATCCGAGCTGATATGCCAATCACTGCAATAGAATCATCAGCCTGAACAGGAAGTGTGAGTAATATAAAGGGAGACCCTTTGAAGTGAATTATAACTTCTCATTTTCAGTGTATAACGCACCTGAATGTATGAAAGTGTTTTTTGTGCGATTATAAATGGAGTCTAAAGTTCATTGCGCCTCGCCTGTGTGTTTGGTGCATTATGGAATTTAGGAGCATAAGTAATGTGCCAAACATGTATAAAGATTATAGATAGGCTGACAATATAAGGCATGTCAATGAATGGAAACTATGGTACTAATCTTGCTTGGTGGACCACAAGTCCAGCAAGACCTGTGGTGAATAAAGGGTGAGATCAGCAAAAATAAATTTCAAATTGAATGTAGTAAAAATTAAAAATTAAAAAATCTGAACAACAACATCAGGGGGTTATTTAAAGTAAAATAAGTTTTAGATTCTATTAATTTTAAATAAAGTTTACAGGAGATATTTTTATATTTTGGGGATATTATATATTTTTATATTAATTTTATATAATAAAATTACATTTATATAATTTAATTTGATATATTTTGATAATTATCATAAATTACTTTTTAGTATTGTACTGGTGTAAGTTCAGAAATAATGGACATTTTTTGTCCTATTAGCAAGTCAGCGCCACTTCGACTCCACAGACTCAGACAGACCACATTAAAATACTTCTGCCTGTTCGAGCAGTAATGCGCCTGGTTTTTTGACCTGCATTCACGTATCTGTCTACTATTATGAGTGTGGAGCGTGGCCCCAGAGTCCCCCTCATGTTAGGTGCATTAAAAAGTGTTGTCTTGCGAACAATGCACCTACCACATTCATTAGGTGCATTAGACATCTTAGCTAGCTCACTTTTGATGCATTTTACGCCAGAAAAAGGTGAAAAACCTGATCATACGTCTCCCTTAGCGTCTATTTTTCAGTGTATAATGCACCTGAATCTAAGAAAGTGTTTTTTGTGTGCTCATAAATGGTGTCTAAAGTTTGCTTGTGTGTTTGGCACATTACAGAATGTTGGCACATAAGTAATGTGCCAAACGTGTATTTGACACAGTAATAACTGGCACACAACGGATCGTGCTGAGATTTGTGGTGTAACATGCAAGATCACTGCCATAGTTTCTATTCACTGAAATGCTATTCTAACACCTTTTATTTTATTTCTAGCCTGCTATGATGTGTTTGTAATCACTGATAATACTACGATAACTCCCTAAATACACGATTGTAAACGGGATTTATGGTAGATGGTGTATTGGTTTAATTGCACCTTGTTTTCATATATGTGTCTAATAGTACTAATGTGGTGCAACACATCCCCAGAACACCCCCACATGTTGTGCATCACAGAATGTTGGGTCTGGTGCATAATGCGCCAAACATGTTCGTTTGCTGTGCCATATATTGGCAATTTGGGTGAACCTCTCACCTTTGGCGCAGAAAAAGGCGAAAAAACCCTTTCAAACATGCCGCCCACTGGGCCTCATGTATGAAAACTGCCTAGGTGCAAGACTTTCTTTGTTGCCCATAGCAACCAATCAGAGCTCCCCCTTTAATTTCATATTGTGCTCTGAAAAACTGAAAAGGAGCTCTGATTGGTTTCTATGGGCAACAGAGTAATATACATAATTTTGAGATCACATTGAAAGTCGTGGGCAGCTTAAACATCTTTTGATCAAAATATGTGAACCGAGAGTCTCAAAGTTTTTTCATGTATGATAGATAGCATAAATGCTTCTTTAGGGATTTCCACGTAGTGTATTGCCCTTTTTGCAGTAATGTGCCGCTGGCGGCGGTCTGTGTTTGCACATGTATAATTACATGTGTGCCGCAGCCCTGCCAGTGGCACCCAGGTTTGCATACGTTTTTTCAGAAATGTTTTTGTGTGCAGAAACATACGTTATACTTGGTGTACATTGATTTTAACCTATATGGGAAGGAAGGGGTGCTTCCATTTTGGGTTTCTGTCCCTGCCCACTCTCACAGGCTGTCATAAGAAGGGCAGCTTGCAGGTTGGGTGTTTTTATTTTTTCTCTCTGAATAATGGAGGTCGGTTGACCCGGTGGGAGGCCTGATTGGCTCGATTGAGAGGTAAAGATAGGATAGGACTGCCCGATTTTGAGATCACGTTGAAAGTCGTTGGCAGCTTAAACATCTTTTGATCAAAATATGTGAACCGAGAGTCTCAAACCTCTCACCTTTGGCGCAGAAAAAGGCGTAAAAACCCTTTCAAACATGCCGCCCACTGGGCCTCATGTATGAAAACTGTCTAGGTGTAAGACTTTCTTTGTTGCCCATAGCAACCAATCAGAGCTCCCCTTTAATTTCATATTGTGCTCTGAAACACTGAACACGAGCTCTGCTTGGTTGCTATGGGCAACAGAGTAATATACATAATGTATTCAAATATAGCATATACAACCTGTGGTATGTCCATAAGGGTTATGATGCTATCATTAGTTTTATCTGTTAGTCCATATTAGTCCATGCATTAAACAACAAACTTTCTAGTTGTCAGCACAAAGATGGCCATAAACCTAGTATGATGTTTTGGAGGTCACAGCTCCTTTTTAAAGCAGGAAGTGAGTAAGAAGCTATCTGTGGCTCTGTGAAACTGCATGGTGAGACAACCCCTTTACTAGTGTGTAATGAAAAAGTGATCAAGAAGTCACATTTGTTCCAAAATGGTACCAATAAAAACTACACTTCAGCCTCCAACTAATAAGCCCTCACTCTTGTCCAAAGATTGAAAAACATAAAAGTTATTGGTTGCACAAATTGGCACTGCAGCACAAATTTAACAGATAGAAAAAGGGTTTATTTTCTTAAAAGTACTGAAACAATGAAAACTAAACAATGTAGTATTAACAGAATTGTACCGACCTGCAGAATACAGATAACGTGTCATTTCTACCATTGTGCTACATAAAAACTAAGCATCCGAGATAGTGGATAATGATAATGACTTCTATATAAGAAATCAGGGCTTTTATCTGATCCAATCACGACTCACTAATATGGATGCTTTTCAAGAAAGAGAAGAAGAAGACATAATACAACTCCATCAAACTATTGATAAATCTAAAATCCATCAGAATCTTACAAAAGGAGAAAGAGCAGCCATGAATCAACTGAAAAATAATCAAGATTTGCTAAAAAAGGCTGCTGTTAAAGAAAAATGTATAGTGGTACTCAATGCAGGATTATATGAAAAAATAAATGTTGGCCGATCAGGAAACATATGGGGTTTTAAACACTGACCCTAATCCACAATTTAAAATTAATCTAAAAAAATTCTGGAAGAAGTAGTAATTTTAGGGATTTTGTCAACCAATACAGCTGACAAATTATATATTGAAAATCCTGTCACCCCTATTTACCACTTTCTCCCAAAGGTACATAAAGGGGGGTTCCCCCCCCCCCCCGTTTTCATCCTGTAGTATCAGGTATGGATGTAGGATCTTTACATGAACACTTGAGGGATTGGGTGGACCATCAACTCCAACCCTTGGTTACATTAGGGATACAAAACATCTGATAGGCACAACAGAACAACAAAAATGTAGTGATCAGTGTCTAGCTATCTTGTGATGTTAAGAGCCTTCATCCTAGTGAACCCCATGAACAGGTTCCAACAATACTAAGATACTTCTTGGAGAATTATAGCAATTTCTTTGATGCTAAAATAGGCTACTGTATATAGTGGAAGTTGTAACATACCTATTGGCACATAATTAATTTATGTTCAATGGCACTTATTACATACAGAGATGGCTAACATTTACATGGCAGTATGGGAGGAAAGATATTTATTTGGACCCAACAATTCCATCAGGTGGTATGGTCGCTATATAGATGACCTGCTTCTGGTGTGTGTGTGGAGAGAAATTAAAAAGAGGCAATGGATTTTGTGAACTATTTGAATAAAAACACAATGAGCCTTCAATTTACCACAGAGTTTCAAAAAGAAAGCATCAATTATTTGGATGGTACCATTATGGCAATACAGGTAGTTACGTTACAGTAAAATCCTATAGAAAAACAATGGCCAGAAATACTATTCTTCTTGCCACTTCGTGTCATCCCCAACAAGTAATAACAAATATACTGTTTGTGGAATTGGTTAGAATGAGAAGGAATTGTACAGGAGATAATATGTACAAAGGGCTGAGGTTAACACATGTGCACATTTAAAACAACAAGGTTATAGAAATAGTGTTCTAAATAAAGCCAAAAATAGAATTAAATTGTCTACAAGAAAGATGAGAGCTTTAAAAATAATATTGTGTTTTCCACCACATACTGTACAGTCTACAATTTAAAGCAATCTCAAAAATCATACAAAAGTCATAAAAAACATCTTCCACTTTTGCTCTATCTAGTGAACTACAGGATTTGTTCGGGAGAATAATCTAAGGTGCATATCTAGTAAAGTTCCTACATTGGGAACATACTTGTCTCCCAGCTATTTCTTCAATCAGACTAACAAAAATATGTGGTTGCACATGAAAAGATTTTACAAATGTGGACACAAAAAATGTACTACATGTCAGTATGCAACCATCACAGACACATTCAAATCATTTGTAAATAACAAAAGCTATAATATCAAGTCATTTATTAATTGCAATACTAGATATGTAGTTTACCTTATTGCTTGTAACAGTTGCAGTGTGCAATATATGGGGTGTGCCCTGAAACTGAGAATAAGAAGGCATCTTTCAGATGCAACACGATCAGATGTGATATACTCATCAGCAGTATCTAAACATTTTTGGGAAACGCATGGGGACGATTTGAGGAGTTTTTCATTTTCTGGAATTGAAAGAGTTACTATCTTCAAACGAGATGGAGAAATACAAAAAAACTACTGGACAGAGACTCTAGATGGATATTTAAGAGTCCAAAGTCCCTCAGATATAAGGCAAGATCTACTGTAGCACTATTAATAACATTGTTTAGTCTTCTTAGGAGTTTTTTCTTTTTGTTCTATTAAGTTTGGACCATAGCACCACCTTTGAGATAGCAAACATAACATTGATTATTTTTAAGTAGCTAACGTTGGGAATTTTTAAATAGATGCTATGTCTATCTAATGGATATCTACAGGGTCTTTGGGTTCTTCTGGCAATGCTCACCTGTGATGTCGTGTTGTCATTTGGTTTTTTGTTTGTTAAATGCTTATGCTTTGCCATTCATTTTCCTTATTTTTTTTTCTCTGTCATGCTGAACAGATGGGAGAGACTGCGTATGTCCCGATTTCTCTAGTATTACAGTGATACATAGAAGAGACTAGGGCCGATGTCTCTACATCACTTCCGTCTCTTGCTGAGACCAGAGGTCCCATCTGTTTGGATTCCATGAAAACCAGTGGCATTATACACAGGTGAGTACTGTCAGTAATAACATGATTCAGCATATAAGAGATCTTTTGTAGGTCAAACAGCAGGCTGTGAGTAAAGGCGATCAAACTGCCCGAAACGCGTCAGCCATGAACTCCGCTATGTTCATTTAGGAGATCTATGTTATACAAATACCTGTATTCTGTGTCATTTGGATTTTTTTTAAACCATATTTTTTATATATTTTTTCAATAAAAATAATGTTTTTAATATAAGTCTCTGCTCGTGCACAGAGCTGGAAAATTGATTTTCATGACCTTGTAATATACAAAGGATTTTCTTTGGCTTCATCCTATCCGTGCTCTAGACGGGAGATTTGGAACTTGGATGGGTGAGCAGACTCAACTATTTGTGTATTGTTACATAAAAACTAAACCCCTGCAAAAATGGGGCAATTAATTTTTTTTTGTTTTTTTTTTATACTCCAACCAACATCAAATTTTACATGGGTTTCCCAGTACATTAGATGGTATTGTCAATGGCATCTTTAAAAAGTACATCTTGTCCCACAAAAAATGTCCTCCAACAGTTATGCAGACAGAAAATAAAAAAGTTATGACTCTTAAAAGGCGAGGAGGAAAAAACAAAAATATTTATGATACAAAAGTTATAATGCATAAACTCTACAAATAAGATTTATTTTTAATTAATTTTTAAAACAAGACAAATACAATTATCAGATACCATTTTCAGACTGCTGTACTGTAGCTCATTATTTTATGAGAATTCTTTCCAGTTGCAATATACAATAGTAAATACTACATTGCAATGAACAAAAAGTTTCATTGGCTTAACAAAACAATTTTAACAATATTTTTGAATTCCTTATCACCATATACAGCTAAAGTTATGCAGAATTTATATTTCCTCATACTAAACCTTCACAAGATTTGTTATGTCCCAACTGATTGCAGAACCTATGCAATCAAAGATTAGTCGATAATCCAGTGATTTACAAATGTTACACTGTCTGTCAGTAGCACCAGGAATTTAAAGACCCAGTAAAGCTTGAACATGAAATGTGGAACAGCATCCCACTCACACTATAGCCGTTCCAGGAAAGCCAGCACACCATAGCTGCATAGCAGCCATACTAAGTATGAGTGTCAGCAATTTACCCACAATTGAGGCCCTAGATGATACATATCTAGCATGTGATCTGCTGTCCTCCACCTAGTGGCAGAGACATGCAACCACCTAAGATTGCTCTGCCACTATACCCGGAATGACGGTAGTGCGGAAGGGAGGCTGTTCCCACATTCCTTGCACTTTTTCTTATTTGTAAACGTTACAGGCACAAATAAAAATGTATTTTACTGATATTTTATGTGGTAGAGCAACAAAAAGTAGCAAGTATTAGTGAAGAGTAAATATAATGATACATGCTTTCCAATTTAAAGCATTTAAAAGTGAGATGTGCATATGTATTTATCAATCTGGGTCAATACTTTGTTAGACTACCTTTATCTGCAATGATAACTACTGTCTGTTGAGGTATATCTCTACCAACTTTGCACATCTAAAAGCTGGAATTTCTGCCCATTCTTTTTTGCAGAATAGCTCTAGCTCAGTCAGATTGGTTGGTGAATGTTTGTGAACAGCAGTTTTCAAGCCCTGCTATAGATTCTCAATGGGATTTAGGTCTGGACTTCAACTGGGCCAATGTAATGCATGAATGTAACCCTTCCAATGTTGCTTTGGCTGTATGTTTAGAGTCGTTGTACATGCTTTACGATGGGGGTGGTGTGCTCAGGCTGATGTGCAGTGTTGGCTTTCTTCCACACATAGATTTTGGCATTAAAGCCAAGAAGTTAAATTTTCTTCCCATCTGACCAGAGCACCATCTTCCACATGTTTGCTGTGTCCCCAAGATAGCTTTCTACAGCCTGCAAATGGGACTTCTTATGACTTGCTTTTAAACTGGTCTTTCTTCTTTCCACACTTCCAAAGAGGCCAGATTTGTGGAGCACACAACTAATTGTTTTTCTAGTTAGTATGGTTGAAGGTTCACAACACAGAAGAGTAATTTACCTAGGTAAATTACTCTTCTGTGTTGTGAACCTTAAGTATTTATTGAGAGTTGTTGCCAAATTATCTATTGGACAGGCCCTAGTCCGTACATATTTTTGTGTTGGGGAATTGATGGTATATATTAGTATGGTTGAAAAAAGACCTATGTCCATCAAGTCCAACCAAGGATGGGGAAAAATGTGGATGAAGGGAGGGGGATAGGGAGTTTTTTAAAATTAGTTTGCCCTACTGATGAAGACTTTGGAATCCATAAGGCAAGAACCAATATTCCCTAAAGGAAGGTTTCATTCCTGATCCCAAAGAAGCCATCAGACTGAATCCAGATATTATATAGGCTGTGTAAGTAATAATATAATTTAGTAGTAAGTGGTTATCTAAAACTTTCTTGAAACTCTCACATGTTCCTGCTGTGACCAACTCCTCAGGCAGGCTATTCCAGAGATGCACAGTTCTCATGGTAAAAAAGGCCTTTCTCTTCTGGAGAATGAATCTTTTTTTCTCTAGACAAAGGGAATGTCCCCTTGTCTTTTGAGAGGGGTTTACATGAAACAGCTTTACCCCATACTTATTGTAGGGGCCATTTATATACTTATATAAATTAATCATGTCTCCCCAGAGCCATCTTTTCTCAGGACTAAATAAGTTTAATTCTTTTAACCTTTTCTCATAATTAGGATGCTCCATTCCCCTTATTAGTTTGATTGCTCGTCTTTGAACTCTCTATAGCCCCCTTACATCATTTATATAAACTGGAACTCAGAATTGAACAGCATATTACAAATGAGACAAAATTAATACTGTATATAGCGGTAATATTACATCCCTGTCCTGCGAGTGCATGCCTATTTTAATACAAGTCAATATCCTGCTTGTCTTAGAGGCAGTTGATTGATATTGTGCTGTTCTGCAGTCTATGATCCACAAAAATGCCCAGATCTTTCTCAACAAGCAATTCTTCCAGTTTTTAACCTCCTAGGACATATGATGCAGATTATTAGTAGCCAGATGCAGAATTTTACATTTATCCTCATTGAATCTCATTTGCCAATTAGGTGCCCAAGCACTCAGTGGGGAACATTTATCAATAGTGTCTAATCTTAGACAGTTCTAAATGAGATTAGACAGTCTTATAATGCACCACATTCCGTTGATAAATCTGCCACAGGTTCAAACTGTCTAGAGTAAGGGCAACATGTATGAACAGGACTACGACAGTTTTCTGGTGTACTCTGAGCCAAAAAGAATGTATGAACAAGTGCATTCCAGACTTTGGCACGATAAGTGCCTTTGTAATGGGCCAAAGACACTTTTTAATGTACCAAAGTTTAGGGGTGTTCTGGGGGCCTCACACCACATTCTTAGAATTAGACACATTTATGATTCTTTGATGCCAAACCTAGGCGCAGAACAGTTAGAAAAGCCAGACCAGGTTAAAGGTGGTCTGCCTTAGCCAGACTTGTCTTAATCCATCCCGCGGAAAATCTGTTCCGTGTAGAGTCTACACTGAACGGATTTTCCGCCTGAACAGATTTCTTTTA
>JAODAL010083309.1:0-11296 GCA_025379985.1 Phyllomedusa bahiana
GAACAAATCCCGTCTGAACAACCAGAAACTTTTCACAAAAGCCCCCGAGGGTGTGTGATTCTCCACATACGAGGGGCCGGGGGGCCCCAAAGAAAATGGCATACAACGGCAAATACCAGTTGTAGGGGTGAAGGACTCACTGGAAGCAGGTTGCTCACTGTCCCTAACATCTGTCATGGTGAGCAGTTGGTCAGAAAATGCCAAACAAACAAACAAAAAAATCTAGCGTCTCTAAATGGGGTGTTGCCTGTTTGCTCCCCCTCTTTGTGGAAAGTACTCACTGGGCAGATCTGTGCTGGCTCCTTTCCTTACAATTTTTTTTTATATCCTCTTCACAAGGCATGAATTGAAGTGGAGGAATCACTTGGAGAAAAAAGGCCACACCGGTCCTGGGCTTCCAACCACTGTGACAACCTATCTCCTCCTCCACCACCACTTCCAAGACCAAGCGTTCCTCTGCTGCACATGTCCTGGAGTGGCATGAGCAAGCATCTGCCCCAGTGCCACACACTGTCGCCCAATTACCATCACCACAAACACAGCCTACCCCTTCTCCTTCCATAAGTTAGACTTGCACGCCGCACAGCGGCCAGTCTAGCAGCCAGCCTTCTGTGTACCAGGTGTGGGTGCAGAAGAAATGCTTTCGACCCCAACCATCCTAAAGCCAAAAGCCTGAATGTCGGCATTGCCAGGCACTTGGCCTTGGAAATGTTGCCTTTCCGACTGGTGGATACAGACGTTGTGGCCCTGGCCTGCCCCCAATACCAGATGGCGAGCAGGCATTTCTTTTCCTGAAAAGCCGTCCCTGCCCTGGCCACCCACGTGTCAGAAATAATCTCCAGCTCGTTGGCTACATCTGTGTCCAGCAAAGTCCATCTGACCACAGATAAATGGACTAGTAAACACAGTCAAGGGTGCTACTTTTCTATGACAGGTCACTGGGTGAGTTGCGTGGATGTCTCTGTTGATGATGGTAGGTCTCAGGCTTGGTGCACACTATTCCACACTGCAGAGATGATGCAGGTTTCTAATACCCAAGCTCCATGGGTAGCATCACGTGCTAAGAGAAACCAGGCCGTGTTGAAATGAATGTGTCTTGAAGACAGTCAACACACAGGTCAGGAGCAATGAGACCGAGCTGTGGCTGGGTGAGAAGAACCTGGTGCCAGGCAAGGTGGTGTGCGACAACGGGAGAAATCTTCTTGCTCCCTTAAGATCGGTAGGCTTGCGCACATCCCTTGCCTGGCACACGTCATGAACCTGGTCGTTCAGAAATTTCTAAAGCGCTACCCGGGTCTTGACTGCTTGCTGAGGATGGCTCGAGGTCTGAGCTCACACTTCCAGCGTTCGCACCATAATGAAAAACAGTTACTGGGGGGCCACCAGTGGCGTAGCTACAGGGGTCACAGCGGTCACAAGTGCGACCAGGCCCGAGCTAAAGGAGCCCCGCCAGCCCCCCTCGCCACACTCCTGCAGCTATCACTAAGTCAAAGACCCAGGAACTTTAGAACAAGAGCCGCAGGCACCTTGTTATCCAAGAGAGACACAGTGTGGGGGTAGAGCGCACAGGGGCTGCCACCTGGCCGGCACTGGTGTGTAGAAAGGAGGAGCGCAGGCTTCAGCATGAGGGCACAGAAGCCCAGGCTTCAGCATGAGGGCACAGAAGCCCAGGCTTCAGCATGAGGGCACAGAAGCCCAGGCTTCAGCATGAGGGCACAGAAGCCCAGACTTCAGCATGAGGGCACAGAAGCCCAGACTTCAGCATGAGGGAACAGAAGCCCAGGCTTCAGCATGAGGGCACAGAAGCCCAGGCTTCAGCATGAGGGAACAGAAGCCCGTGCCTGCTCCTCCTGTCTCATACATATGCAGAGTGTGCTGCTGGGTCTCTGTCCTCTAGCAGTACAGACTGGGTTGTGGGCAATGCCGGAGCTTGAATGGCAGGGGGGGCAGAGCACAGAGCTAGGGCAGCAGGGACTGGCTCTGCCTGGTGCTGGAGCACCTTTAAACTTGGCAGCCTGCCCAGTGCCCATCATCAGAACAGGTACAGAATGCTAAGGAGGTAAGCGACAGAAGGAGGAAGCTGTCAGTGCAGACTCTCCACGCTATCCCGCAGCAAGCACCGGGTGTTAGTTGTAAGGTATGAAGCACCAGGTACAGTTGCCTCATATCCGAGCAGTAAGGGTGGGCTCACACAATGTCTCTGCCTAGATTTGTGCTGTCATGGTTCCAGGAAACACGGTACCCCACAGCGGATACCGTGACGCAGTGGCATCACGGGGGTAAATGGAGAAGCGTAGCTCAGCGCGGACTAGGTTTGGCTTTATTTGCCGGTGCATATGACTGTGGTATTGTATCCATACAATAAATGGACTCACTGGCAAATACAGCAACACCTTGGCCACGCTCGCCTACGTTTCTCCATTTTCCCACCATGAGGCCGCGTGGCTGTGTTATGGGGTCCTCCGCGGCTGTGTTATGGGGTCCACCGGGGGTACCTTGTTTCCTGGACCCGTGTCAGCTTCCTGCATCTGTGGTCACATGACCACCAGGACTCGGTGACTACCTGAGCTGCTTGGTCTTATCAGACCCAGATCAGCTCTGTAGTCAGTGCAGCGAATGCATTCACATCACCCCAAAAAAAAGTGAGATAAAACGCCCCCAGAGGTCTCGTTCTCGCTTTACGGGGGAACAATATGAAATACAAAGTAACAAAACACACAATAAAATATGAATGAAATAAATAAGATCAGTCCAATCTGGAACTTTTAGCCCCGCCCCAATGTGAAGCAGTCTGAATGTGATCAGAATGGCAAATCATAAAACTGGGCCCTTTTGGTTTTTCGAGAAAAACATAACTAGGTCTGAAAAATTAAAACATTTGACTTCTCTTTTCCTTGTATTCTTATTGCATTTTTTTTTTTTGCTGGGCAGGACATTAACCCCTTAAAGGGGTTTTGCCACCATGTAATGTTGACTTGGGAACCTCCAAAATGGTTATTTAATCACTTTTCTAAATATATGTGATTAAAAAAAGTGAAAACTATGAGAGCTACAGCATTTATCAATCTCCCTTGGCTACCATAAAGATTCACATAGTCACGACCCAGGAGCTGAAAGGCAGCGCTTGCCTGAATCATTTCTTATCTGATAACAGGCAAAATGAATGGTCTTTAAGGCACCGGGTAGCAATATGTTTTCTTTTGTATACAGAAAAAACTAGCTGTAGTGTTATTAGATCCCTGCTTTATCTGATGAAGAATCTTTCAAGCTGCTGGTAGAGATAGGTGTTCTCTTTTGTATACAGAATTCACAAGTTATAGTTTGATTATTTGAGTGAACATGTCACAGGATCCCCTTATGCAGCTCTGTGCTCTGGCTGTGTGTGTCTGTGTGCGTCTCTGTCTCTTTCAGCTCCGTGATTTGTTTACATTACATTAGCTTCTTAGCAGATAAGGTTTCTCCTGACAGTGCAGTGTATGAGCCTGTGTCTTGCTGTATTGAATCCACTGTTGTACTGTTTATTAGTTCACTTAAGTTTTGAGACGCTCCCTTGGATTCCTCACTCCCCCCTCCCCTCTCCCTCTCTCCCCTGCAGCTTCATGACTCAGCGTGATTTGTTGACATTCTGCCTGGGCTAAGCTGAAAGGTAAGAATCTTTGTCTCTCGGCAAATCCCCTTTAAGCCGAACGCCTGAAAAGTAGTTAATGACCAGAACATTTTTTTAGTTTTGGCCTCCTTGCGTTTCAACAGTTGTAACTTTTTTATTTTTCAATCTAATGACTCGTTGATTGAGATAGAATGATGAGCCTCGTTTTTATTAAGACAATTGTACTTTATGTAGGTAGTTTAAATTTTTTATAGAGAATTTATTTTTATTTTTTTTTTAAACAAAATTTTTGTAGTTTAAATTTTTTTACACCATTCACATTTCACGCTTAATAACTTGTTAGATAAATTCTACAGGTTATTACGGTCGTGTGGATACCCAATATGTGTAGGTTTTTGTGTGTAATATATGCACAATTATTTTTTATTAAATATTTATTTTTTTTTTATTTATTTTTTTAACACTTAGTAATGTATTAGCATATTCATGTATGTTAATATATTATAATCTTTGTCAGTCTGACACAGGCAGTGATCAGGACAGCACACAGTCTGTCCTGGTCACTGGCTTGTTACACAGACAGCTCCGAGGCCCCTCTAGGTCCCCAGGGCTGACTGTGCAGCCGTTCCCCGGGCTCTGTCGGGTCACCGGGCGTTCCGATCACCCGACAGAGCATGGAGATCACCCGCACCAGGATGCGGAGGTTTCCTCCGCTGCCCGGTGGTCTGCAACGATGCCAAAAGACGTCACTGCCGACGAACGCCCCGCACCAGCCGACGCCAAAAGAAAGTGCACGGCTGTTAAGGGGTTAAAAAAAATGACTTAATGCAATTAATTTGTGAAACATAACAAATGTGTTTCATAGTTTGAGACAATTGGAAGGAAACATTAGCGGCTTCTTGTTGCAGTTGGCGGATTGGAAACTCCATGAACATGTAACACTTCAATTACTGCCTTAAAGGGGTTTTGCCACCATGTAATGTTGACGTGGAATCCTCCAAAATTGTTATTTAATCACTTTTCTAAATATAATGTAATTACAAAAGTAAGCCTCTGAGAGCTACAGCATTGCTCAGTCCCCCTTAGTTACCTGAAAGCTTCCACAAGACATGACCAGAGGGACCAGAGGAGCTGACAGGCCGCGCTTGCGTGAAACACTTCTTATCTGATGACAGGGAAAATGAATGAGCTTTTAAGGGACAGGGAAGAAAGTGCAGTCTATGAGACTGTGTCTTGCTGTATTGAGAATCCACTGTTGTACTGTTATTATTTCAGTTAAGTTTTGAGACGCTCCCTTATTCCTCACTCCTTACTCACCCCCTAGTGATTAAATATCCATTTTGGAGGATCCCACGTCAACCTTACATCGTGGCAAAACCCCTTTCACTATAACTCTGTGAAAGAAAAGAATAGCGATGTAGTTTAAGTCAGTGCAAACTTTTAGCTTCAGAATTGGCTTTTCCAAGCAAATGCAGAGAATGAGAAATGAACTGTCTAATACTCCGCTTTAGCACTTGGCGTTCTACATGAGGAAAGCAGAAGTGATCAAGAAATGCATCCACTACAAACAGGCAAATCTCCAAAAGGGGGAGAACAGGGATTTGCTGGGAAAATCAAACCTGATGGATTAGTTTTAACATCTACTTTTCATGCTCATATAAAGAGTGCTAGATCCACATGACTCCATAGACAAACCTGTGCCTGTGTGATGTTGTTGTCAGTAGCGCTAGCTGCTCTTTGCCCCCATTCATTTCAGTTGTAATTAAAGGGGTTGTCTCACTCCATTGATTCCTCTCACCTCAGTCCTGTTTTCTTGGTTTCATTTTGAATTCAGGGGTGTGTATACTGGCTTCCACTAGGCTGCAGTAGAAGCCAGGTCTGTAGCTATAGCAACCAGTGTTGGCAGCCTATCAGGAGAGATCACACAGGTCTGTAGCTATAGTGACCAGTGCTGGCAGCCTATCAGGAGAGATCACACAGGTCTGTAGTAAAGCGACCAGCGCTGGCAGCCTATTTAGGAGAGATCACCAGGTGTGTAGCTATAGCGACCAGCGCTGGCAGCCTATCAGGAGAGATCACACAGGTGTGTAGCTATAGCGACCAGCGCTGGCAGCCTATCAGGAGAGATCACACAGGTGTGTAGCTATAGCGACCAGTTCTGGCAGCCTATCAGGAGAGATCACACAGGTCTGTAGCTATAGTGACAAGAGCTAGCAGCCTATCATGAGACATCACACAGTACTGTAGCTATAGAGAGAAGTGCTGGCAGCCTATCAGGGACTCACACAGGGGCTGGGAGCTTAGTGACCACCGCTGGCAGCCCATCAGGAGAGAGAGAACAGGTCTGTAGCTATAGCGACCAGTGCTGGCAGCCTATCAGGAGACATCACACAGGTCTGTAGCTATAGTGACCAGTGCTGGCAGCCTATCAGGAGACATCACACAGGTCTGTAGCTATAGCGACCAGTGCTGGCAGCCTATCAGGAGAGATCACACAGGTCTGTAGCTATAGTGACCAGTGCTGGCAGCCTATCAGGAGAGATCACACAGGTCTGTAGCTATAGTGACCAGCGCTGGCAGCCTATCAGGAGAGATCACACAGGTCTGTAGCTATAGTGACCAGCGCTGGCAGCCTATCAGGAGAGATCACACAGGTCTGTAGCTATAGTGACCAGCGCTGGCAGCCTATCAGGAGAGATCACACAGGTCTGTAGCTATAGTGACCAGTGCTGGCAGCCTATCAGGAGAGAACACACAGGTCTGTAGCTATAGAGACCAGCGCTGGCAGCCTATCAGGAGAGATCACACAGGTCTGTAGCTATAGCGACCAGTGCTGGCAGCCTATCAGGAGAGATCACACAGGTCTGTAGCTATAGTGACCAGTGCTGGCAGCCTATCAGGAGAGATCACACAGGTCTGTAGCTATAGTGACCAGTGCGGGCAGCCTATCAGGAGAGATCACACAGGTCTGTAGCTATAGTGACCAGCGCTGGCAGCCTATCAGGAGAGATCACACAGGTCTGTAGCTATAGTGACCAGTGCTGGCAGCCTATCAGGAGAGATCACACAGGTCTGTAGCTATAGTGACCAGTGCTGGCAGCCTATCAGGAGCGATCACACAGGTCTGTAGCTATAGCAAGCAGTGCTGGTAGCCAATCAGGAGAGATTGAACGGGTCTGTAGCTATAGTGACCTGAGGAGCTGATGCAGCCCATACTAGAGGGGATATCTAGGAATAGGTAGGACACTGGTAATGGACACATATTGCAAAGTGACTTGTTTCCACAAGATCGTTAACATAAAAAGCAGCGATCCCTGGAGTGAGACGACCCCTTTAACCTATCATGTCACATACATATAAAGGTACCACGCAGAGCGGTTACATAGATGTCACCTTATACAGGGGACTGTGAGTGGTACATGGGGGGTTACATATCTGTGACGCCTCTGAGCGGTACCACTACATGTCACATACATATAAAGGTACCACACAGAGCTGTTACATAGATGTAACCTTATACAGGGGTGTGAGTGGTACATGGGGGGTTACATACACTCACCGGCCACTTTATTAGGTACACCATGCTAGTAACGGGTTGGACCCCCTTTTGCCTTCAGAACTGCCTCAATTCTTCGGGCATAGATTCCACAAGGTGTTGCAACGATGCTCAATTGGTACCAAGGGCCCAAAGAGTGCCAAGAAAATATTCCCCACACCATGACACCACCACCACCAGCCTGAACCGTTGATACAAGGCAGGATGGATCCATGCTTTCATGTTGTTGACGCCCAATTCTGACCCTACCATCCGAATGTCGCAGCAGAAATCGAGACTCATCAGACCAGGCAACGTTTTTCCAATCTTCTACTGTCCAATTTCGAGGAGCTTGGGCAAATTGGAGCCTCAGTTTCCTGTTCTTAGCTGAAAGGAGTGGCACCCGGTGTGGTCTTCTGCTGCTGTAGCCCATCTGCCTCAAAGTTGGCCGTACTGTGCGTTCAGAGATGCTCTTCTGCCTACCTTGGTTGTAACGGGTGGCTATTTGAGTCACTGTTGCCTTTCTATCAGCTCGAACCAGTCTGCCCATTCTCCTTTGACCTCTGGCATCAACAAGGCATTTCCGCCACAGGACTGCCGCCCCACTGGATGTTTTTTTCTTTTTCGGACCATTCTCTGTAAAAACCCTAGAGATGGTTGTGCGTGAAAATCCCAGGAGATCAGCAGTTTCTGAAATACTCAGACCAGCCCTTCTGGCACCAACAACCATGCCACGTTCAAAGGCACTCAAATCACCTTTCTTCCCCATACTGATGCTCGGTTTGAACTGCAGGAGATTGTCTTGACCATGTCTACATGCCTAAATGCACTGAGTTGCCGCCATGTGATTGGCTGATTAGAAATTAAGTGTTAACGAGCAGTTGGACAGGTGTACCTAATAAAGTGGCCGGTGAGTGTACATGTGACGCCTCTGAGCGGTACCTCTCCATGTCACATACATATAAAGGTACCACACAGAGCCGTTACATATATGTAACCTTATACAGGGGGTGTGAGTGGTACATGGGGGGTTACCTATATTTGACGCCTCTTAGCGGTATCTCTACATGTCACATACATCTAAAGGTACCACGCAGAGCTGTTACATAGATGTAACCTTATACAGGGGGTGTGTGGTTGTGGACGTGGTAACATGGGGGGTTACATATATGTGACGCCTCTGAGCGGGTTACCTCCTACATGTCACATACATTAAGGTACCACGCCAGTGACGGAGCGTTACATAGATGTAACCCTTATACAAGGGGCTTAGAGAGTGGTACTTGGAGGGTTAATATACTGTGACGCCTCTGTGCGGTTACCTCTCTCACCATGCGCACATACTTTTAAATGGTTACCAGGCAGAGACGTTTGTTCGTTACATAGAATGGCACCTTATACAGGGGGTGTGAGTGGTACATGGGGGGGTTACATATTTGTGACGCCTCTGTGCGGTGTATCTCTACATGGGTCACTTACATATAAAGTTTTTCCTCGCAGAGCTGTTACATAAGATGTTACCTTATACAGGGGGTGTGTGTGAGTGGTACATGGGGGGGTTACCATAATATGTGACGCCTCTGAGCTGGTACCTCATACCATGTCACATTACATATAAAAGGACACGCAGAGCCAGTTACTTAGAATGTAAACCTTATACAGGGGTGTGAGTGGTACATGGGGGGGAAAAATTTAATGACCCCCATTGCCACTCACACCCCCCCCCTGGGGGGGGGGGGGGTTAAAGGTAATGTGTAAAACAGTGATGGCTGTTTTTAAAAAGAAAAACAGGTTAAAAACCCAATTAAACATTGACCACATACAGACATTAAAATGACCGGGTTTTGGGGTGGTTTTTACACTAATTTTCCTTGCACCCGGGAAACAGCCCTCCCATAGGGGGATCAGCGTTCTTTTCTGAAACGGGGAGTCCGGGCTTTCCTAAATGTTTGGTTTAATATTTTTGGGGGGCGGGGTTTGGCGCCCCTTAAAGGTCCCTGCACGCACCCCCCCAAAAGGCCGGGTAGGAAAGGTCCTGCCCCCCCGGGAGCCCCCTTCCCCCCGCTAAAAGGGGGAAGAGCCCGTTTTTCACCCCTATTTGGACCCAAACCAAAGCCCCCCCCGGCTTTTAAGGGCCACCCCTACCTCCCGGGCCGGGGGTCCCGGGGGCGCCCCCGCCCCCCCAAGGTTGAGAACCGCTGCTTTTAGACTAACAAGAATTTCCTCTATAAACTGATTTTTAAAAGGGGGTTTTTTCCCCCAATAGACAATGATTTACATCCCAAAATATCCACCTTTTACCCAAAAAACTGTTTTTTCCCCCGCTAAAAAAGTGATTTTGGGCCCCTAAACCCCCAAATCAATACGATTTTTTTTTCCCCGTTTTTGGGGCGAAATAATACCTTTTGGGAAACGTTTTTTTTCATCCCAGCCCTTTTTAGCATTTTTTCCCAAAACCCCCTCCCCCCTCACCCCCCCCCAAAAAAAAACACCTTTAATGGTAAATCCAGTTTTTTTGGTAAAATTTTTTGGAAGAGCTTTTCTCCCAAAGCATAAACAGGAGAGCGCGTTCCGTTCCGGCTCCCATAGACATGTCCCTAATTCCTCCTGGTGCATAATACGCATCGAGGAAAACATTGGGTCATCAAATCCCTCAGCTAGAGCTATGCATTACCATACTGAGGGTATGTTCACACAGCTTCATTGTGGCGCATACAGTACGAGCTGCAATTACGGCGGGTGTTTGGGAGTCGCACTAATATGCGTGTCCTCCAGCGGCGCCCTGGAGTGGGGGGGGGCACAGCCCACTGGCCTCACAGACATTCTTTACTCATGGCGCGTATTCACCCCAAGTCAGTGGCGTCACTTATCTCCTCCCGCGGCGTATTGTACGAGCGGGGGGATGAGGCGTGATCCATCGTTCTCTATGAGAGCTATGGATTACTGTTTACGGGCCTTTCCCCGATATTCAGGCAGTACACTGCGAAAATGCGGAAAAATACACCCAAACATAACCCGGGTTTCACAGGCTTTTTCAAGCCGCAATTTCGAGCCCGGTTGCCACCCCCGGCCCCCCGACTTGGTTTTTCCACGGCGCGTACTGCGCCTGGTAAAGGCGGTGACTTTTTCCCCCGCCCGGGGGATTTACCGAGCGGGGGAGGAGCACGGAATCCACCTTTTTCAGGAAAGGGGGATTTCCGAAAATTTCTGCGAGGATTGGCGCCGTCCAGCCAAATCCCGGCCCTACGGCTCCAATCCGCGGTGAAATAAGCCGTGTGAACATCCCCTAAAAGTCCGTACCTCAGGCACATTACACTGCAATTAGGCTCCCGAAGACCAACTCCAAACGCCAGGTGAACGGACCTTTACAACATTGGTGCCGTAGAGAGAGGAAAGAAACCGTGCCCAGTGATCGAGCAATTTTCATCAACGCTTTGCTTCATAGGGACAAAATGTCAGGACTTTAATGAATGGACAGAGCCTCCATCCACGTCCGAGAAAGAAGAATGTCATGAAAGGTGTGTGTGCTGGACTGAAAAGAATGGCTTAACCTATCATCAGGTATGGCGCACTGGGGTGCGTAGCGTACGTCGTATGTTGGGAAGGACTGGTTTATCAGCGTGTACTAACAACACGGACAGAAGGGGGCGCCCCCGTCCAGCCCCATCCCCTCTTTAACAGGGGGTGGTAAAGCTGCAGTAATAACCGGTTTTCCTCTTTCCCCCCGGCGTACAGGACGAGCATAGTGTACGCCGAGGGAGACGACGCCTAATTTAAGGGGCCCAAAATTTAAAAAAATCAGCGAAATGCGTGCCGCAATAACACCGTGTGAACATACCCTCAGGGTGTTTTCACACGGTGCGGTTTTTTTCACTGCATTTTTTTGTGCAGGAAGGCCCAGCAATTAAGGCTGTAACGCGCACAAAAAAGGGTAAATTCACTGTAAATCGCAGTAATTTTTTGTGATTTTTGGGCACAGTGCAGCCTTAATTGCTGGGCCCTTCCGCACAAAAAAAATTTGGCCCAAAAAAACCCTTTGAAAGCACCCTTTGAGTAACCTCCCTGCCTTAATTTGCTAATAATGCTGGAGACCCCCCCACAACCGAGGACGACGAGGCAAAACTATTGTAAATTAGTAAACAACCTAGTAAGGG
>JAODAL010083310.1:0-11295 GCA_025379985.1 Phyllomedusa bahiana
CGACAAGCTCAAGAAGTCCTCCTTAACCCCTCAAAAGGGGCCAAAACCCGTGGTCCCGGGGGGGGGTGGAAAATCAACTATTCCCCCACCCCTTGGGGGCGGGGTTTGCGGAGATCAGTTTATAAAAAGGGATGGGGGAACCATTGTTTTAAAAACCCCCGAACAAGAAATAAATTTTAACAGAATTTGGGGGCCAATTGGTTTCTTTTTAAAATTTCCCCGTTGTACCCGCACCCAGTTAACGGTGCCCCCCGTGGGGCCTGGCCTTTCGGGCCTTGTGGGGGGGGGATGGGGGACCCTTTCCCCCCCCCCTCCCCCCCTTCTGTTTTTTGGTTTAATTTTTTTTTTCCCCCTCTTTTTCTTTCCTCCTTTCCCCTGTCCCCCTTACATGTGTGCCCCTTTTTTATACCCTGTTTTTTTCTTACAGTTACCGCTCGGTAATAAATACGGCCCCTTCCTACACAATCAATCCCATTTGATTTTCATCTTTTGTGGTGCCTTTTTTAATTTTAGTTACATATTCACGGGTGTTGTTTTTTCTTATTATGTCTTTGTATCATTAGCGTTCTTCCTTTTTTGATGATTACAGATTTTATTTTTCATAAATAAAACCTTTCTAATTTGAAAAAAAAAAATCCAAAAGCAAATTTTTTTGGGTATCCATAAGGCTTTTAAAAAAATAGAAGGGGCATGGTGAAAAGCAAATGTGCAAGACACCTTCCCCGGCTTTTTCGGACTACGTGTCCTTCCCCCTGGCAAAATAATGTAAAATGAAAATAACAACTCACGGGTGTGGCTCGACGTGGCAAGCAGCAAACGCCATCATGAAACCCCAACGGGGAGACCCATCACAGACGGGGAAAAATTTCCCGCAAGTTTTACGATCGGCATAAAAAAAAAGGGTAAAAAGCCTGGCAAAAAAACAGGGCGTGGCAAGACTCAAAACGCGGGAAATAGAAATAACATACAACCCACGTTAGCCCAGTAAAAACAAAGGCAAAATAATGCCAACATAGAGTGTAAGACCCACACTAAAGTTTTCTTTGTTCCATTTTTTGCGGGATTCGTCACAACGTTTCGTGCAGAAAAGAAATCAAAATTGCTTTAAAAAAATTCTCAGGTCCCCTTGCTTTTTGGGTTCCCTTGTTAAACCTTTTGCCTATGTAAACATTATATCTGCTGAGGCTGCTAACCCTTCGTTCAAAAATTATGCAAGCCTGACATTTACCCCCTTTTACCTACCAACACCAACGGCTGGCCAGGGGCAGTTTAGGCATAGTTAGTTTAGTCTCGCCCCCCAAACGGAGGTGGCGGTTGGAATCAAGGTGTGTGTTCCCCGGGCCCCCTCAGCCATTTGCAGGCCCCAGCCTCCCTAAAACCCTTCCCTAATTTTCCTACCCCCAAAGGGGACTCCACGGGATCTCCAGGCTCTCAGGAGGTGCGTCCAGTCAAAAACCTTTTTCCCGACCGTTTGGAATAGAGGGGCTCAACCCGGGTCAAGTTTTCTCCTGGCTTCCAGTCAAGATCCACGCATTCTCTTGGTCAAGCGGGGAAGTAGCTTCAGTCTGTCCCCAAATCCGAGTTTTTTCAAAATCAAGCCCTTCAAACCGCTTTTTTCAAAGCCGTGCCCGGGTGTAAGAACCCACCTTGGGAATAAGGGTCGGTATCAGTTATCTTTCTAAAAAAATTAAACCCCCAGCATCTCAAGTTACAATCTGACACAAACTCAGAGACTGTTGTATCATTATAGCTGCCGCATTACACATATCAAGTCAATCATTGTTACGCTCACAGTTATTGTATTCCTGGTTGCATCCAAGACAGGGCTCAACTAGTTATTGCTGCAAATAAAAGCAAAAACCGTTGTTTCCGAACCCTGGCATGGTCGTCTAGTGATTGGTGTCTTGACTAGGGACAACAAAGAATTTATGGTACTCAGGTCCCTGGGAAGTTAGCCACCATATTACCCTCGTGCCATACACCGTTATCCGTGACAACAACCATCTTAAAGGGGCCACCCCAGGGTTCCGAGTATGCCAGAGTATCAAAATACAATAAACACAACAAGAAATAAAGGAGCAAACGTATGCAAATATTACTGTATTAATGAAACATAGGGCCACATGTATGAAAACTGTCTAGGTCAAAAATTCATTTTGTTGCCCATAGCAACCAATCAGAGCACACCTCTCATTTCATATCATGCTCTGGAAAAATGAAAGGGTCGCTCTGATTGGTTGTTATGGGCAACAAAGCGATTTTTAGACCTAGGCCAGTGTTTCTCAACTCCAGTCCTCAGGGCCCACCAACAGGTCATTTTTTCGGGTTTTTCCCTTTAGCATTTGCACAGGTGATTCTTTTATGGGTAGTGCATTTTGTGTGATATCCTGAAAACACGACCTGTTGGTGGGTCTTGTGGACTGGAGTTGAGAAACACTGACCTAGGCAGTTTTCATACATGTGGCCCATGATTTCTTTTCTAAAATTTAACCCAATTGGATAAGTGGTATTAAGAGTAATAATCCATAATGCTTCCCTGAAAAAATTGCATGCTATTTATTCAGGCAATTTCTCTCCTTAAAACTCAATAGGCATCAAACCCCCTGCAATAAAAAAAATGAAAAAACGTGGAAAATCCACCTATTAATAGGTGGATTCCAGGGGCTGATTTACTCATCACGTTTACCTTTAAAGAGTTTTGGGCCATCAAGATATTGCTGGTATATTGATAGGATGTGCCATCAATGTCAGATAAGTGCGGGTCTCACCTCTAGAATGGGCCCCAAAACTCCCCATTCTGAATGGAGAAGTGACTGCGCAGGTGCATCCCCTCTCCATTCATTTCGATGGAAGTTCTGAGTACAGCTGAATGCAACCGCTTGCCTGTACTGGGTACTCCCACTGACATAAATGGAGAGGGAATTTTGGGGGCCCGTTCTGGAGACAGGTGCGGGTTCTACCTCTATTTGACACTGAAGGCATATCCTAGCAATATGGGCCCTTTTGTATAAAACAGACTAGTAGTAAGAGTGTAAAACACTGTAAAGCTGAGCTCTGATTTGGGTTTCTAGGGCAACACAGAAGTCTTAGGGTATGTTCACATGATGTATTGCGGAGCGTATAGTACACGCCGCAGTACAGCGTGTGTTTCGGGAACTCGCGCTAATACGCGGCCCCATTGACATTCATTACTCGCGGCGAATAATTGACATGTCACCTATCTCCCCGCGCATACAATGCTATGAGAACTATGGATTACCGTAATATCGGTGCGCATCTCGGCCGTATTAGAACGCAAATACACGGCGAAATGCGCGCCAAAATTACGCCGTGTGAACATACCCTTATGGTGTGTTCACACAGTGTGTCTATATGTTTTTTCAATATGAAATTAATGTATTGAAATCAGTTAGAAATCTGCATCCAAAAAACGTATCAAAAAATGCATCTGTAATGTGTATTTAGATATGTCTTTGATGTACATTTCAGATGCGTATTTCACTGCATTTTCTTTTACATTATCAAATTTGGATTCAATGCGTATTTTAGGCACGTAAATGCATCTAAATACATATCGCAAAGTGCGGTCCAAATTTGGATACTTTTTTTATCCTCCAAAAATGCACCCCATGTTTCCTATGGAGATTTTACCTGTGTAAAATGGATCAAGAATTGACAGGTCGCTTCTTTGTACGTGTGCGAAAAACACAATAACATTACCTATGTAAAATACGTATTTTACATTAAAATCAATGAGATCCAACTGGAACATTGTTAAATATGTATTTTAATACGTATTTTGGTATGTTATACGTACCATATAAAGCAAATTTTCAAATACGCCGTGTGAACATGCCCTAACTGTTTAAGGCATGTTCACACGGCTTAAAATGGGCCGTATTTTTGTCGTTTAAAACGCGCCAAAGGGCGCCAATTACGGGCCGAAAACGGCCCATTCATTACGGGAATTCACAGTTCTCATAGAGAACTATGGGTTACGTTTTCCTCTCCCCGCCCGGCGAAGCCACCGGGCGGGAGATAATTCACATGTCACTTTCTAGCGGCGTATACGCGCCGCTAGCAGTGATAGTCTATGGGCCGGGGAAGTGCCGGCCCCCTGCTTTACTCCCCGCTCCCGCCCCGCCCCCGTCCACACGGCGTAATTGCGGGGCGTAATTAGTCCCGCAATTAAGCCGGGGTGAACATAGCCTTAGGGTATGTTCACACGGCGCTATTTCATGGATGGATTACGCCTCCTCTCCCCGCTCGTACAATACGATCGTATTGTACGCGCGGGAGATTAGTGACATGTCAATTATTAAGCGGTGAATATGTGCCGCAAGTAATGAATGTCAATGAGGCATGCCGGCTCCCCTGCGCCGCGGTAGTACACGCGTAGTAGCGCGAGCTCCCAAAAGACACGATGTACTGCAGCGCGTACTATACCCACCGCAGTACATCGTGTGATCATACCCTTAGACAGTTTTCATAGATGAGGCTTCATGTCTATAATGGCAAGACCCCTTCAATCCTTTACAGTTGAATTTTTGTTTGATTCTAAATCCGCGTAAAAATCCGACAGTCTGTTGAAGGACCACTTTAATGCATAATATATTATGGGCATAACTATAGTCATAGCAGCTCCTATGGGGACCAGAGTTGAGGGGTCTACTAAGGTCCAAGAATAATGTAGCTTTCCACTCTCCAGCACTACTATGTCCCTGACATATGGCGGTATTATTTAGACTTTATTTAGACTTTGGGAGCGTAGGGCGGGGTGGCCGGCAGCCCTCTGGCCCCATAGACATTCATTACTCTTGCCGCGTATTCATCGCTAGTAATTGACATGTCACTTATCTCCCCACACGTTGTATTGAACGAGCGGGGAGAGGAGGGTAAATCCTGGATTCCCGTAATGAGGGGGTCCCATTTCGCTCGTATTTGAGCGCAGTACACCGCAAAGTACGCGGCAAAATGCGCCCCAAATTTTAAACCCGTGTGAACAAAGCCATATAGTCATTAGGTGGTGGGGCCCCATTTCGTTTTGCTGTGGGGCCGTATGAATTCTAGTTATGCCCTTAATAATATATCATAATTCAAAACATAGGGAGACATGTATGATCGTGTTTTTCACCCTTTTCTGGCGTGAAATGCGCTTAAGTGAGCGGCTACGATGTCTAATGAGCCTAATGAATGTGTTAGGCGCATTGTTTGCAAAACTCGACTTTCTAATGCGCCTAACATGAGGGGGCGTTCTGGGGGCGTTCTGGAGGTTAGTCCCATATATGGATGTGGTTCGGCCAAAAAAGAGGCGCATTAATGCTTGAACAGGCAAAACCAATCTCAATGTGGCCTGAGCCGAGGGGTTGAAGTGGAGCTTATTTGCTGGTTAGGGAAAAAAAAAGTCCAATATTCCTTAACTTACACCAGTACAATATAAAAAAAATGATTGCTAATTATTATCAAAACTATATAAAATTAAATTATTTAAATGTAATAAAAATGTTATCATACAAAATAAAAATAAAAATATATAATATCCCACAAATAAAAATATCTCCTTTAAAATGTATTTAAATTAAAAGAATCTAAAACTAATTTTACATTAAATTACCCATGATGGGTTTTTGTTCAGATTTTTTAAGTTTTACTACATTAAATTTGAAATTTATTTTTGCTGCTCTCACCCTTTATTTGACATACAGCAAGAGTCAGCACACCAAAGGACTGGCTGGGACCTGTGGTCCACCAAACAAAGATCAGTACCATAGTTTCTATTCACTGACATGCTATTCAATGACTTTCTTCTATTTCCTGTCTATCTATAGCTTTTATACATGTTTGGGGCATTACTAATGCATCTAAATTACATAATGCACCAAACAAACAGGAGAGGCGCGAGGACCTCATTTATGAACGCACAAAAAACACTTTCATACATTCAGGCGCATTTGACACTGAAAAATAGATGAGAAAATGAACTTCGATGCACTTAGTTTTTATACATGTTTCCCCCTAAAGTATAAGGCTATGTTCCCCGGGGTAATTTGGAAAAAGCATTTCGGCGTAAGGGGGGCTTTACGGTGAGATTGTGCCCAAATTACGGAATCCCAAATTTAAAAAAGGCTATGGATTACCCCCCCCCTCCCCGATGTATTTTAGGTGGGGGGAATAGTACATGTTTTTTTTTCGCGGCGCTTTTGCCCACGACAATGCATGTCTGGGGGCCGTGGGGTGTGATCACGCAACTCCCGAGACACACGTGTATTGCGGGCCAAAAGTACGTCTCCCCTTCCCCTTTTCATATAACCCTTAAATGTAAATTTTACAGAGCAAAAACCCCCCTCCCCTACACATACCTTATATCACATAGCCAGCTCCCCCCTATCATATAAAACCCCTTTTAAACACAAAGCTAGCTGCCCCCTTATCATATTTCCCCATTTCACGAGCTATATCTCCTGACATACAGAAAAATTATGGTGGTAACATCTCTTTAAAGATGTATCACCCCTTAGGGGGCGGTTGTTCTCACGCTTCATTTTTCTTTATGTTGCAGGGATCCCGGGGGAAAAAAAGGACCCTGATAGATACCGTACATAGTGCGGCCACCCCAACATCAAAAGAACAAAAAAAGTCCTATTTGGACTCTTGCTCTAGTTCGTAGCGCTTTTCAGAGGGACACAAAACATGGTAACACCCTTTTCTGTTCCCCCAGAACATTGTACGCCCGAAAAAAGAGAAAACTGGCTAAACGGGCCAAGTTTGTTTGGATGTCTATGGGGCCCCCCGGTATCCTCGAGTACCTTTTTCCCAAAACCCCAATGGATACCTGCAACATAAAAAAGGGAAAAGAACTGTGAACCCAGCCAAAAAAAATTTATACTGTATTTCCCCCAAAAACGGAGATAGCACTACCCCCAAAATGACGGGAACTGAAAAAAGCATAAGCAGCATTCTTTAAAGCTGCATTCAAAACTTTCAGCTTTTAAAGATGCGGGTTTTGAAACAAAAACCCGGGAATGGATCATAACGGGAAACACATTAAGGCCTTTCCCCACAGCACGTTTTTCAGCCGTTTTGCAGCCGGTTTTGGGTTTTGATAACTGGCTCAACCGCGACAAACTTTTAACGGCCCTTTAAAAGGGGTCTCATCTCAAATTTTTAAAGGGGATCTAAAAGAAATAATGCTGCTTGGCTCGTCACTTCCTGTCAACTGCCTTAAATTAGCATATGACTCTGTGTCAACTTCTCTGTTTTTTTCTAGTTTAAATTTTAAATTTACCTTCTCTGGGTGGAAAGCGTAGCTAATGTAAACAGTAAGTAATTACTGTCTTGTCTGAAAGCTCAGAAACACAAAGCCTCACCGGGGCCCCGCCCTTGGAATCACTCCCGCTACATAAAACAAACAGTAGGGGAGGGAATACAGATCGCCCCATTTGGGGAAACCTGAGAGAGCCAAAGGTGATAAAATCACTTGTAGCCCCTTAACAAAAAAAAACAAAAGCAAAAATTTTTGGAAAAACTCTTCATTTAGTTTTGCCACTTTTTTAAAAACTATTTTTGTAGTGGGACCCCCCTTTAAGGGAAAAACCTGCAGGGGCCCCATTGCACGATTTTCCCCCGCTTTTTGACTGCCGGCGATCCAAAAAACAAGAAAATGTTCATTTTTCCGCCCGGGTTTTTCGAAGGAAGATAAAACAAGTCTTTTGGAAGGGGAAGGTTTTTCCTGCTAACGCGAGCAAAGCCGCCCCGGCGGCCGTGTGCACGGCCCAAAAACAGTGCAAATACCGATCAGATGAACAGAACGGGATTTGTCCGGGGCCCTTTAAACAGCCCCTAAGGGAAACGAACTTTTTGTTTTGAATCCCTTGTTGGTTTGGCTTTAGAAACTGCATTAAAAACTGAATGTCTAACGCAGCCTAAAAGTATAAGATGATAGATAGTCTAAACAGAAATCTTCAACCTTAACCCTCCCAAAATGCAATAAAGGCAAATGTGCCAAATTTAGGTGCAATTTGTGCCCAAAATACTGGGGTTTCAAAATTTAAAACAAAATAATTTTTATTTTTAACGTTTCTAATAACTTGTACCTCTCTCATTCGTTTTCATCGGGTAAAAGGACCTTTGTGTGCAAAGTTTGCAAAAATATTTTTTTTTTTTGGTTTTCATAATATTTTCACTCCTATAATATTTTGTCGTTTTATAACAGGTAATTTTAAAAATCATTAAATTTTTTTTTTCTAATACTTACAACACGCTTTTTTTGTCTTCGAAAAACTCAAGAACAAAAAAAAAAAATGTTTATCACCAAGGCGTAGGGGAGCAGTTAGGTTTTAGTTTCAGGTTCTTTTGTTAAGGTGGAGCAACATTTTTCATTTTACTGGTTAACGGGGCGCGTCACGATGATACCCAACCCACAAAATGTTTGATTTGAAAACTGCCATGTTTATTTCCTCATAAGCGGTACAGTGTTTTTGTAAAAAGTATGTCAATTACTGTAAAAAGTAACCACTATAACGTTGAACTTTTGAGCCTTTGGGGTTTTTGCAAATTTTTTATTTTTTTCTCCAATGTAATTAATTTCACATCTGCATCAAACTCCCTTTTGGAATTTTTTTTTTTTTAAGGTCCCATACACTGATTGGGAAAAATACACTCGTGCGCACATTTCCCCTCAAAAGACTGAGGTGTCAAACCCAAGAGACAAAAATTTTAAATCAATGGGACTATCGGTGGCTCATCAAACCGCCTTACGCATTGTGATTTTTCCCTTTATTGCCAAAAATCAAACCCCAGATATGAACATAGCTTCATACATGATTGGCCAAGACTGTCCATATGGGCAGCGCGGTGGCTCAGTGGTTAGCACTGGTTTGCAGCGCAGGAGTCCTGGATTCAAATCCCACAAAGGACAACACCTGCAAAGAGTTTGTATATTCTACCCATGTTTGTATGGCCTTTCTCTATGGGGTTCTGGTTTCCCCACACACCAAAACATAGCAGATGGACTAATATTAATCTAAGTCAATGGGATCTATTGGTGGGTGTAGGTGTGCCTCATGCGACGATCCTATACTGCACTGTGATTTCAAAAATTCAAGGTACAAATATGAACATAGCTTTGGACTGCCACCCTTGGAACGACTGGTCTTACATGATTAGTCCGTAGAGACTTTCCATATGGGCTATCTACAATACATGAAAAAAACTTTGAGATTCTTAGTTCACATGTTTTGATCAAAAATGTTTAAGCCACCCCGACTATCAACGGGATCTCAAGGCGGGTGGTCCTACTCTATTTTTACCTCTCATTAGAGTCCAATTTGGACTTCTCACTTGGGTCAACAGACCTCCATAATCCAGAGAGAAAAAGCACCGACCTTATAAGCATACTGCACTGATCAAGCAACCTGTGGAGGTGGGCGGGGTGCAAGAAACCAAAATGGAGGCATCCATTCCTCCCTATATGAATTAAAAGCAATATATGCCAAATGCAACGTATAGTTCTGCACAAAAAAAATTCTTCTTTAGAAGTTTCCATGTCTTGTTTGATAGCCCTTTCCATATGGGCAGCGCGGTGGCTCAGTGGTTAGCACTGGTTAGCAGTGCTGGAGTCCTGGATTCAAGTCCCACAAAGGAAAACACCTGCAAGGAGTTTGTATATTCTACCCATGTTTGTATGGCCTTTCTCTAGGGATTCTGGTTTCCCCCACACATACAGATGGACTAATCTTAAATCTAGAATTTTAGCCCCACTGTGGACAGGAAGCAATGTGAATGATGAAGATATTTGTACCGCATGTTTCAACATACTCTGTGATGCACATCTGTAGTTCATGAATGACTTTCGAAAAGGGACCACACACATGAGTCTAATGTTGGCTCAGCCAACCGATTTCAGAGAGACCAGACCCTGATATGTATATTAGGTGTTCGGACGATCTTCATTATCAAATGTTGGGTGAGAGTTGGGAGCATAGCATGCTGGTATTTCAACATGGCTGATCCTTTGTTCTCAATGGAGATAGGCTCACACTTGAGATGTTCTGGCAGCGGTCTCCTTATTAAAAGCACATGCACACTTAGTTGAATACTTGCATAGGGAGAGGCCGAGATTGCTTGACATTTTTAGACTGAAATGGCGCTTAAAAAGGTTTTTCCCCAGTCTTATTCCACCTGACCCCAGCTCCTACAAAAAAGGTATGCCTACACTTCTTTTCATTCTGGGGCCAAACAGCGAAGGTTATTTGGTTTATTTGAATGAGCTTGAGCTGGCCTCTGATCGACGAAACCAATGGAACAACCCTAAGCTTGCCAACATTTTCTCCTCTTGCGCATGAATATTAACATCCGGGTCAAATTTAATTTTTCCTCTTTGGGCGTTTTTGGGAAAGCTTTTTAAGACCCAGCGGGGAAAACCCATTGTACAAGTGTGAATGGAGAGCAGCTATCAGTGGTACCGAGTTCTCTACGATAGGGAAGGGCCTTTAACCACCCGCCTTCCGATCGTCTTTTTTCCTGTCAATAACACTGGGGGTTTGGTAACGCAGGGTGCTGGGTCTTGCAATGCAGATCACGCTGCAGTACTTCATGGGGGATATTTCCCCTGTAACCAGGGTTATAATCAACTAAATGGGCCGGACAAAAAAAACGACAATTACAAAAATTATTTTAGTGCCACTTTGCTTAAAAAATTAAAACAATTTGAAAACCTGAACTTTTTTTAAAATTTTTTTTCCCCAATTTTTTTTTTTTTTTTTTTAACAATGTAAAAATAACAAAAAATAACCCAACATATGGGAAAAAAAAGCAAAAAAAATTTTGCAATACCAAGTGCAAGAAAATTTAGAGATTTAAAAACCCTTTAGTACTAAAGACAATGAAAATGTGCCCAAGGGGCAAAATGCCAGAAGGAAAGGGTTTAATACCCAAAAGATTCAAAAGAGGGGACCATCTTTTCACGGGTACCGCCTTCTTTTAACACTCATAGGGGTGACAAAAACATGGGGAAAAAGTGAACCTTCCCTTTGAGATGAGTCTCAGCCTGGTGGTCTTTAAAGGGAAGTAAAACCGTGGGGTTTTTGACCGGTAGGAACGACATTGAAAATTACTGTTGGTTTAATGTCACCTCGTCACAAACAACATCTGGGGAAGTAATAAAGGGAAAACAAACATTTTGTGTGACCGGTGGGGCAAACACTCTTTCGTGTCGATTTTGTAGAAATACACTAGCTTACCCCCACAAAGTGAACACATTTTTCAGCTGTATGCAAAACAGGGTTACAACAAAAA
>JAODAL010083311.1:0-11294 GCA_025379985.1 Phyllomedusa bahiana
GAATTTTGTTTGGGTCTACTGAAGAATTTTAAGTTAAGGTGTAAAGTAAAATTATACTTAGTTTTCACAAATATGCTCCTAATCTTTTTAAAAATCCGACGCATTAAACAACTCGTATGAATCGAAACTGTCCTCTTTTATGTGCATTACCTCTAGACACCTTTTCCCCCACCCCCCCCCAAAAAATTTTTACGGTAGCAAAGGGTTTTACTGTTCTTTTTTAAACAAACCTTTTTCAAGTTTTGATGTATGTGAATGATGTCATCATTGAACAATGATCAAAGCACATAAACTTTGGAGAAAAAACCAACGATTGACTAACCCCAGCCTCAACCCTCTTGAGCTTTTATTTGATGTTCAAATAGTAACATGAGGGCAAGCTGGTATACAAGCTAGTCAGCATTCAGAAGTCATGGGTTAAGACTTCCCTTTACAGCATTTAAAGCTAACATCTTGTATGTCCTTCAGACTGTCATTTCTGCACAAGAAGCAGTGAATGATGAATGTAAATTTTATAAATATTGATATATGAATATAAAATGTAACTACTACAGATAAATCGTTCCTGCTGGTAGAAAGTTATGGGCAGGGAGCAGCAAATTGATATATAATTCTGCAGGGAAAGAGGAAATAGAACTTGTATTTTATTCATTTAAAGTGGTTGTCTCACTACATTGATTAAATTTCCCTCATTCCTTTTTCTTGTTCACATTAAATTTCAGGGGCGTTTTTTTTTTACGGCTTCTCAGGAAGGGTCGTAGCTAAAGAAAACAGCACTGGTAGCCTATCATGAAAATAAACAGTCTTACTAAGTACCTGAGGACATGCACCCCCATAAAGGGATAGCTCAGAATGGTGGACACGTCAATGGACATAAATTGCAAATGGCTTTTTTTTTCCCAAGATTTTTAACATGAAAACAATTCGTATGAGAAAACCCCTTTAAATCCGGGGTTAAAGTCCAGTAGGCGTCTTAGAGTGATTGTAGTTTTTCTGTAGGAAAAAAAAAGGCATACAACACTGATAACTGGACTCCAGTGGACTCCAAAAAGGGGGTTTTTCCAATATGAATATTAGGTTTAAACATAAAGGGACTGTTAAATAAAAACATTTTCATTTTGGTCAATAGATGTATATTTAGTCATGAGATAGAGACATTTTAGCAGTCTCCTGCTTTGTCAGAGTAATGGCTTGAATATGTTAATCACTGCTGGAGACCCATCCCAGCCAAAAAAAAAAAGTGAGTGCAAAACTCCCTGTGACCAGTAAACCATGCTGGAAAAAAACCCCTTTAAAACCCAAAAATAGGCAGGGATTTAAATGAATAAAATACAAAAATCCTAATTTTTTCCCAAAGAACAATATATAAATCTATCGACCCTTTTTCTCTATAAAATTCCACAGCCTTTCATAGGGATTTATTCTTTTCCCAAAAGGGTTTTTCCCCACGAAAAGTTATAAGGGGAAAAGGGGGTTTTATAATTATCAAAAAAATTTTTTGTAAATCCCATTTTAACCCATGCGGGTTTACTGAACTTTATTTCCTTTAATTGACAATCCAAAAGACATGGTACCAAATGTCATCATAGGGGATCCCGTGCAGTGAACTCACTGAACAGTAATCAATCACCCACAGTGCATTGACCTCATAAATATGAGCTTTTCAACTGTCTAAAAATACAAAAGTGAGTGTTTTGGTAATCTGAAAAGGGGTTCCAGTGCGGGTCCCCCCCGGGACGGGGGGGCCCCGGACCGCACTGCCGTCTGCCCACCCCCCATCCACTCACCTGGGCCTCGCCCACCCGCCCCCTCTTCCCTCCGGCCGGGTGGGCGCGCCCCCTAGCCCACGAGCCGGGGTTCACGTACTTTAAAGGGGCATGCGCCGGTAATTTTGGGAATTGCCGGGCCTGTTCCCTTTTAAAAGGTTCCCTAATGGGGTTTTTCCCCCCTAGCCGTGTACCAAAACCTCTTGCTACGTTTTTCCCCACCCGAACCTCTGCCTTCTGCCCTACCTTCCTGCCCCTCCACACCAAACCATTGCCGCCTGCCCTGACCTCTCCTGCCCCCTACATCCCGGAAACGTTCTTACCCCCGCACCTCCCGCCACCCCCAAGCAAGTCACTCGGGGGACGACCTGGGAGCCTCACGCCGCAGCAAGTCCCCTCCCGCTTTGCGGCGGGCTTCATGGTGAAAACCGGGGTGGCTACTTAGATTCCGTTTTCCCTGGCTTGCGCATAACAACCCCATCGCTGCGTAGGTCCGGCGGATCCACTACCAACCGTGCACAGTTAGATCCAGCCATGGATCCCGCCACGTGCCCCTGCCAAGCATCGCGGATCTTACGACGTTGGTTGCCCACAGTCGCAGCAAATCGCACAACCAGGCACAGCATTTGGGCCCCCTGCTCTCTGCCATGAAGCGTCAGCTCCTTGCATCCCAGCAACAGTCTCCACCTGCGGTCCCGTCGTGACTCCGTCTGCGTCAGCCGTTCCATTGCTACCGTGGTGACCCAAGCTCGGCTAGCCCTTAACCCATCAGCTTTGCCAGGGGATCCCAACTCTCCTGGGGTTTCATTACCCAGTGCTCTATGCACATAGAACTGATGGCGTGAACAGTTTTCCTTCGGAGAGGTCAAAGTGGCCTTCGTGGTGAGCCTACTATCTGGGTAGGCCTGGCGTGGGCGGGACACCCTCAGGGATAGGAACGACCCGTGACTGCGGATCTACAGTTCATCCTCCAGGAATTCCGCGACGTACGTAAATTCGAGAGCCCGGCACGTGCTCTCCTCTGCGGAGAACCGCCCTCTGAACCTTCGTTCAAGGCAAAAGAAAAAAAAAAAAAAAAAAAAAAGACTCCTCGGTGGGTGACTATGCGATAAACAGTTTCCGTACTCGTGGCTTCGGAGCTCATGTGGAATGAAGCGCCCTCTGTGCCACTTTCAAAAAGAGCCTGTCCAGCCGGGTTAAAGACGCTTTGCAGCAAGAGACCTCCCGACCCTCCCCTGAGTGAAACTAATCATACTAGCAACTCCCTATGATGGAAAGGTTCGCAGACAGGCATGAGGAAGCTGCATCAGGCAAGAGACACTTGCACGCCCCCATCGGCGTTTCATCCTGGCCGCCGGTTTTATGCATCCTCCATTACTTCCTCCCAAGCCTCTGAGGTAGAACTCATGCAAAGTGGACCGGGCCCAGTTATCGGAAAAAAAGCAGAGCTGAACCTTCGCCGAACCGAGAAGCTATGTCTTCTAACTGCGCCCGCCCGACCATTTCCGCAGAAGCTGTCCGCTATGTCCCCAGCATCTGGGAAACGCTCACACCTAGGAAGCCATAGGATAGGCGGTCCTAGGTGCAGTTTCCCCTCTCCCACGTTTGATGATGCCAATGGAGGTGAAACATCTGATGCTGGTTCTTCGTTCCGGAGTTTCTGCCTTCCTGATTCGGGTCTGCATGGAACTTCATCTTAACTCATTGGTAACCCTGTTGCCGCATCCTGTTGTCCGGGCTGTAAGAGCCGCATGCTATATCTTCCGGTCAGTGGGGATCATCTCCGTGACCCCAATCCAGTACATAAACCGGCTGGTGACACTCCGTTTGGGAGGCTCTGGCATAAGGATAAGATCACAGTTCCACGTCTGTCCCGAGCTTCCTCGCGATCCTCTTGGGGCTTCCCTGGCTGCACGTCACGCCCTACGCTCGATTGGAAGAACGGGCCGAAGTCCGCTTGTGGACCGAAGCCTAGAACTGTTGTATGGAGGTGCCACGCCCGGTGCTACCACTTCTCCGCCCTCCGCACGTCAAAGCCGTTGCCAGGCCTAGCCGGCCGAGTACCAGGACTTTGAGACAGATGGTTTTCTCGAGAAAGAGGCTGAATCGCTGCACCAACAGTCGGCCTTACGACTGTATCCTACTTGACCTCTTCCAGGGACCAGTTCCCACACCCGGGGAGGTCTACCCGCTGTTCCGTGCCAGAGACTCAGGCCATGTCAAGCCCAACATCGGGAAAATCTGACAGAAAGGAATTCATTCGCAAGTCCTCCTCCCCACCGGAAGCCGTGATTGTTCTTCGTGCTGGAGGGGGGGGGGGAAAAGATTGGTTTCCCTCCGTCCCGTGTATAAGACTACAGCGTGTCAATAAAATAAGATCAACTGTAAAAAACGAACCCTCTCCCACAGATCTCAGAGCTTTTTGAACCCTCTCAAGGGGGGGGGGGACCTAAAGATGTTTTCCAGTTGGATCAGCGAGCGAGCCTATTACCCTTCATCGAATTCGGGAGTGGGATGATGGAAGACGGCGTTAATACCTGAGATGACCATTTAGAGTATCTCGTGATGCCCTTTGGGCTCATTAACATGCTCCAGCGGTGTTCCAAGAAACTCGTCAATATTCTATCGGGATCTCTGTACACCTGGACATAGTGTACCTAGATACATCATGAAATTCTCCTCTGAATCTTCACGACTCACCGGGCTCGAAGTACGCCAGGTTCGCAACACTGCGAGCAACCGATTGTACGCCAAGCTGGAGAAAATGCTTATTCCATCGGACCAGCCTACCTTTCCTCGGCAAAATAAGTCTCGGCTGAAGCCTAAAGAGTGGACGCCAGCACAAAGCTCTCCGCTGTACTGCAGTGGCCCCGTGCCTTTCGCGTCTTCGGGCAATACAGCGCTTCCTGTCTTCGCGAACTTTTACCGACAATTTTATTCCCCCCCACTTCTCCACCTTGGGGTGCTCCTATCGTGGCCCTGTACTAGGAAGAATGCGAACCCGAGAGGCAGGCCTCCGGAGGCGAGAAGAGCATTATGTGGATCTAAAGACGGCCTCATCCACAGCTCCTGTCTTGGTCCGGCCTGATTCGAGAAGCCATTCACCTTGGAGGTGGATGCCTCTTCCGTGGTACTGGCAGGGGCGTCCTCACGCAAAGAAGCTCCAAAGGGCAAGTTTCTCACATGTAGGTGTTCTTCTCAAAGACCTTTTCGCCGCATGAGCGAAACTAATGCCATCGGGGGACCGGGAACTCTTGGCCATCAAGTTGGCCCTAGAGGAGTGGCGACATCTGCTGGAGGGGGTTCTGCATCCAATCAACATCTTTACGGACCACAAAAATTTGTTGTATCTATCAGACGGCCCAACGTCTAAACCCTCGCCAAGCCCGGTGGTCCTCTTTATTTTCCTCACTGATTAGAAACTATTTCATATACATATCCGCCTCCCTGAGAATAACGGCAAGGCGAGGATACCTCTCTCGTGCCACGTACGAGGTCGGTGAAGAAACCCGTGTCACAAACTACATCATTTTCCCCCACGGTTGGTTCACGTGGCTCCGCAGGTCTCCAAAAAATCCCTACTGGCAAGAACGTACTTGCCCTGCACTCAGGAGGAAGATTCTTGAATGGTAGGCATAGCTCCTTGGTGGCTGGTCATCCCTTAGCTCGAAGGTCTATGCATTGATCTCGGCGGCACTACTGGTGGCCGACTCTAGCACAGGATTACAAGGACTACACCCTCGCCTGTGTCAACCTTGCTCTCGGAAACCAATGTCCCACGCCACAGGCCCGCTGGCCCTCTTGACAACTCTGCCTTGCGCTTAAATCCCAAGGACGCACATAGCTATGGACTTCGTCACGGATCTACCAGACTCCTCTGAATTGGTCATCAGGGGGGTAGACAGCACCGTTTTTCTCAAAGATGTCCCACTTTGTGCCACTCCCTGGCCTGCCGACTCCCAACAATTGGCCTAGTCATTTTCTTCCGGCAATGTCTTCCGGCTCATGAGACAGTCTCACACATTGTCTCCGCCGCTTGTTCAATTTGTTTTTCTCCACGTTTTTTGGCGTGCGTTTGTGCTCCCATCTGCAATCAAGTTGACTTTTCATCGGCGCTTCCATCACAGTCCAAATGGGCAGGTGGATAGGGTGAACCATATTCTAGAGAATACCTTCGTCACTTTTGTCCGGACGACAGCGGACAACTGGACCGAGCTGCTCCCGTGGCCCATTTGCATGTAACCATCGGGAACTACGGATGCTGCCAGGCGTCTCCCCGTTCTGTTGGTCAAGTCTATGGTTGCCACCCGCACCCCCCACATTCCCCTGCCTCCTAACTCGGATGTGCTCGCTGTGTCGAACGACCAGGTTCAGGATATCAAAGGCCATCTGGCAGGAACGTCGACATTCTCTACTTCGAGAGCCTCCAGCCCATATGAAGTCTCAGGCTGGACAAAAGGAGAAGACCTGCCCCACGTTTACTTCCTGGGAGACCAATTTTGGGCTCTCTTCAAGATATTGCGCATGAACTGGTCCCTATCTTAAATTGGTCCCTCGCATCCTCGGACCCTTCAAGGTTCTTCGGCAGTTGAAACCCTGTGACCTACCAAGCTCTGTTTGCCTCCATCTCTCCGGATTCCACAACGCATTTCATGTGTAGTGCCCCGTCCTTAAGCCTCTGGTGCAGAAACGGTTCATCTCTGGAAGAATGTGACGCCTTCCCCATTATGCTGAATCCACTGACAACTTCGAGGTATAAGGACATTTTAGATATGAAAACGGTCCAGAGGGAGACGTTATCTTCTCGGTGGATTGGAGGGGCTTTAACCTTAGTGAGAGAACCTGGACCGGAATCCCATACATCCTAACTCGGGTACCTCATCCCACCTCAGATTTCTGCGGCCTAAAAAAGTGGGGAGGCCAAAGGGGAGGAGGGGTTACTGTAACGGGTTTCGCCCGCGGTCCGTGGTAACGGGACCGCAGAGTCGCACCCGCGCTCCCCACGGCGGGTCCCCCGCGGCCCGCACTGCCGGTCCGTTGGCTCCACCTGTCCCAATCCACTCACCTGGCCTTGCCCGTCACCGTAAGTCCTCGTCCCCTGCCGGCCGAATGCGCACGGCGCGCCCCCTAGCCGTGCGCGAGTGCGCGGTACACGTACATTTAAAGGGACAGTGCGCCGGTAATAAGGGAAATTGGCCCGGGCGCTGTCCCAATATAAGTTTTTGTCACCCACGTTCACTTCCCAGGCCTGGAATCTAAGTTGCCTCCTGCCTTACTAAAGCGTTCACTAAGTGTGTTCTCTCCCATACCGAGTACCAGACCTCTTGTTACGTTTTCCCAACTCCGAACCTCTGCCGCCTGCCCGACCTTCCTGCCAGTCCCACGACCACGAACCTATTGCCGCCCTGCCCTAACCTTCTGCCTGCCCACGACTACGATTGCCCGGACTTCGATTCTGTACCTCGACTGCACCTCGGTTGCCACCGCAAGCAAGTCACTTCAGGGGGGACGACCTGGTAGCCTCACGCCGCAGCAAGTCCATCCCACTTTGGGCGGCTCTGGTGAAAACCGGGGCTACTTAATTCCTTCCCTGCGTGGCTTAAACACATCGCTTGCGGTGTGTCCGGCGGATCCCCCTACCCAGCTGTCACAAATACCTACTACCAGCTGTCATTTTGCTATTCAGACAGACTGTTCATTCACTGGATTAATTACTAGTGCCACATCTGCGCTGAACCTGTGGTTCATATGCTGCACGGCATGACTGGCTGCAATACCTTTCAAGTGAGGTCCTGGCTGTAGTGGAACAATTACATTTCATCGAGTAATTGCCTCTGTATCATTTCATGTTACCCTGTTTCCCCGAAAAGTAAGACAGTGTCCTTATATTAATATTTTGCTCCTAAAGACCGAGCTAAGACTTCTTTTTATGGGATGTTTTTTTTTTTCTATGAACAATAATTCACATTTATTGTGAATAAAGCACAACATATATTAAAATAAACTGAGTGATTACACACACAAACAGCATAGCAGTCCAAACTCTGAAATGCAATAAAAAATGCACTAATGTTCTAATTATCTGGGGTGTCTTATTTTCGGAGGAAACAGGTATCAACTAATTTAGAACAGTAACAGGGCTTTGATATAGTAGCATCAGATAATAAGATATCTAAAATTCACGGAAACATATCACTTGGAGACTTGCGAGTGTGCAGGACATAAAGTGTTAAAGAAGGGTACTAAAAAAAAAGTCTGTCTACCAACTCAAAAAAACCTATCACTAGGTTTGGGGCACAAACAACCACAGTCCTTACCAGTTTGAGCGTCAATATGGGGTCCCAGTTTCGGGACACACACAGCTTTTCTTGACTCACACTTCGGGAAAGTAATATTCATTTTTTTTGTCAGCTGCATTACACTGATGAACTGTTTTTTTGGACCCCGGGATGGCACTTTTGCTATAGTGGGCTCAAATGAAAAAGCCACTAAAAACTTTTTAATATTACTCTAAATTTTTTTTCTCAAGGAAATTTATTTTAACAAATAAAGGCAGACCAAAAAAAACCCATAAAAATACTGACGGTTCCAGACCCCCAAGAGGAGGAGATAAATTTGGCGAGGAAACAAAATGTGTGTTGTTCCTCAAATTTATAGTGAGAAATACCATTCTGTAACTCCCCAAAACAAAACTATGAAAATAGGCGCCTCATACCCTTTTTCCAGGAACCCCCCCCCCTTTCTGAGTCGCCCCCCTGAAAGAAAAAAAAGATGGTGCTCACAATTTGGACAACGGGAAAAAATTGGTACTTGTTAGGCTGTCGCATGGATCTCCGAAAGGGCCCGACAATACACATTTTGGGGCCCCACATGTATTACGTCGCGAAATCCCTTCTGTGAACGACGAGGGGGTTTTTAATTGAAACAAGCTAAACTGATTGATCATTATTTTAAACATATTTCGGGATTTTTTGCGGACGTACTTACGTCCCAAAAATTTCCCCAAATAAGCCTGTAAGAAAAGCCTAATACCACTCCTTTGCCCATATTTTTTGACCAAACAAGTACATACATGTGGCCCTTTTTTCTCCACTCCCAGACACTCCAAATGAATTTCCCCTATTTTTCCTTTTTTGACAGATTTACTATCAAACAGATAAAAAAACTCAGATAAGGATCTTAGCTTAAATTACGCTTTCGGCTCAAACAAGCCCTTGATCAAGAACCTAAGCTAACGCTAAGAGATAATATGACTTTTTAAACTGTGTGCATAATAAATCAAACAAAAAAAGCAACAAAATGGGGGACCATTCACTTGAGTGTCTCGGGGTGGAAGGAAAAAGTCCCTAAAAGACAATTGTATTATACCGCCCTTCTTTCAATTTCGGCATGAAGGGGACCCCAACCCCCTTTTAAATTTTAAACCAAACACTATACAAAATCTGTTTAAATTTGGTCCAAGTCTCAATATTTTTTCGAAAAAATTTTGTGATGCTTAGTACTTTTACCACAAACATCATGTATATCTATTTAAAAATATACAAGTAACCTTCATTCCTTATTGTTTCTGATGCGGTCCATCCGTCAGTTATGTAGCAGCTTACACAGCCATAAGACGCTGAAACTCCAGGTATGTTATACTCCTTCCGCCCTCATCTCTCTACACCTGTGACGTTTCGGGGGACACGCCTCCTTTTTCAAGCATGCCGGGGAAATGTTGTGGTAACATATTTTTACACGTATCAATCTATCATAGGATTATACAATTAGAAACAACAATTAAGGTAGCCAAAATTACAAACCTTTTCTATTAACATATAATAGGTTTCTTTTACTGTTTGCTCTACCAATTTATTACTTCTTTTTTTTTTTTTAATTGACAATATTTTAGATTTTCAAAATTTTTAAACAAAACAAGTAAACAAACGGGTAAATTGGCCAAATGAAAATTTAGTACACGTATAAGGCATGTGTGAATCCGGGGTTTTTAAAATAAAGCAATCAAACCTAAAAAAAATAAAAAATTTAAACTGCAATTAGACAAAGGGTTACAAAAGGTTTCCCCATTAAAAACCATAGACCCAAAAACTTCCAAACCCCACAAAAAGAAACAGCATAAAAAAATATAGACGCAGGGCAAAGGGGGGAAAAAAGGGGGAAGGTGTAAATGGGGGGGGGGTGGAAAAAAGGGAAGGGGGTTTTGGTAAGATGGTCCAACAAGCTGGGCAAAGTCCCATTTTTGGAAAACCCAAATTTTTTTCAAAAACAAAATTTCCCCCAATTTTTTCAAAGAGCAAGGGGAGGGTTTGAAAAACCTCCCCCTTCAAAAACCCCGTTTCCGGGAAGGGCCTTCCCCGACAGAGATCCCCTCTACTTGGGGCGCGGGCCGTTTTCCCTTACCCGAAATTAGGGACCTGTCCCCTAAGGGAAATTAAAAACCCAAAAATTTTTGGAAACCCCGGTTTTAAAAAGACCCCCTTGAAGGGGCCGCCCACTCCCGTAAAAAAGGTTGAGAAAAGGGCCAAAGGGAACCTTACCCCCAAAACCAAAAAACCCAAAAAAAGCTCCCCGGGCCTGTGACCAAAAGGGGTTTAATAAACCCGGGGAATCCCCCAAAAAAAATGCGGGGAAACGCCACCCACTGGGGGAGCAACATCCCCCAAAAAAAACCGATGGGGCTGGGGAATTTTCCCTTTGTGCAGGACCGCCCGGTTTTTTGGGAACCCCAAAAAAAATAGTATTTTGTAAAGATTTTCTTTTTGCTTTGGGTACATAAAAGGGGGAATTTTTCCGCTGCATTTTCCCGATCACCCCCGCCATGAGGGGGAAGGGTTTTTTCCCCAAACCAAGAGCTTTCCCCCACTTGGGGCCAAAAAAAATTTTGGGGGGTAAAAGGGGGTTCCAACCAAAAGGGGGGGTTTGAGAAAAATGGAGTAGAAAAAAGGAAAAAAGGAAAACCCTTGAACCTTTGGTTGCCCGCTTTACAAACTCTTCTCAAGGGGGTCGGGGGGTCGAGGGATAATTTGGGCCCCCCCCTGGGGACAGAGGGAGTTTTTCCCGGGAATTTTAAACGGGATCTCTCCCAAAAGGGGGAAATTAAAAAGTCCCTCGAAGGGGGTCAAAAAAAGGGAAACAGCCCCTGTCCCCCCGCCCCAGGGAACATTCCAAAAAAAACCAATAAACCCCATGCCCCAAACCCCCCGGTTCCTTTTGCCACAAAACCAAGAGGGGGCCAGCAGGGAAAAAGGGTTTTCCCCAAAAAAAGGGGGCCATGGGGAAGCTTTTGGGGCCTTAAAATTAAATCTGGTTTCCCCGCACTGATTCCAAAAAACTGCGCGTAAAAAATAGAATTTACCCAAAAAGGGACCCAGGGGGAGAGGGGTTTTGAATGCCAAAAATGCATTGGGGGGAAAAAGGTGCAACCACAGCTTTTTTATTTCCTCCCTCCACTTATATATTTCTCGGAAGGATTTTAAAAAACCCAAACAAGGGGTACAAAAACCCAAAGGGGGGGCCCAAAATGTAAAT
>JAODAL010083312.1:0-11294 GCA_025379985.1 Phyllomedusa bahiana
ACAAAAAATTACTGTCATTCAACAGCTGGCAAAATAACAAAGCACAAATTAGAATCAAAGAGAATAAGAGTGTTACCATATAGAGTATGTTGAGTGGTGTTTATGGAGGTGTCAGTCTTGGAAATCACTCCTAGGTTATACAGTATAGAAATGACAAATGGTTTTGTTTTAAATATCGTTTTTAGCAGCCCAAAAAGGGCCCACAGTATGAAAATGTCTGGGTCTAAAATCACTTTGTTGCCCTAGCAACCAATCAAGCACCTAAAATTCTTCCATATAGTGCTCTGGAAAAAAAAAAGGCAGCTTGATTGGTCGCTATGGGAAAACAAAGTGAGTTTTAGACCTAGCAGTTTTCAAAAAAGTGGCCCAAATCTAAATTCTAATGCTCCCCATACATGGCCCCTCATTTTCTTTTGTTTTTTTGCCCAAAAAACTGTTGACACCGTTTCTCTATAAAATGAACGCCCTACACCAAAACAAGGTGCATTTGACATTGGGAAAATGTACCTAAAGTAGGCGCTCAAAATGAGAATGATATCAATGCATCTTTTTTTTGTTTACGCCAAATTAGGCGATTAAATATGCTAACAAGGCATCCCAACCAGATTTTTGACGGGTTTATTTATTCGGGCGCAATTTGTACTCTTTTAATGCCCCTTAAAAGGGTGTGAAAGCGCCTCTTTTCTGACATGTCGCCTATAATCTTTTGAATTTGGTTCCAGCCTCATGCACAAAGTTTATTAAGGTATATTTGTCGGGAACCCATTTTTTTAATTACATTACCTTTTTATCCCTTCCCTTTCTACAGGATTGTTGCTATGTACTAGACTCTGAAAACATCTTCTCTGGGTTTTCCTTTTTTAGACTCTTGTCCCTTATCCATCCTCTGCTGCCCGTTTTATTTCTCTCTCTGTACTCTTTCCCTCTCCACCCCTCCCATTCCTCCTTTGGGCCCCTTTCCCCAGCGCTTAATTTAAAGTTGCAAACAGCCCTACAAAGCTTCCAAAATCCCCCTCCATACATTTTTTGTTTTTAAATCTAAGAATCTCCCCTCACGCAATCTCCGTTTCCAAGGACCTTTCCTTTGCTCCTCTCATCACTCCTCACATACCCATCTCCAAAGATTTTCTCTGTGTTTCCCCCCTTCTCGGCTACTTGGAACTCATGCCCAACACATCAACCTCCCCCCACTTTCTCCAGCTTCAAAGCAACTGAAAACCCTCTTTGGGATAGCCTAAACAAAAAAAACCCCCGCTGTCCCCACACCCTCCACAAAATGTCCCCCTTCACCTTCTGTCTCTTCCCCCTTCTCTTCACGTATTTGGATTCCACACCCCTCATGGATCTCATTTTACGGTATATTGTACATTGTGGGCGCACAGGTGTTCCAAAATTTTTTTTACTTTGGGGCCCTGGAATGGGGGTGGGAAATGCATTTCACATAGTTTTTTTGGGCTTCAGTTTTACGCGTTCGCCGCCAATGTAAATGACATGAAAATTTACTAGGGGGGGTCAGTAAAATTGAATAAATTTAATTTTATATCTTTTTTTAATTTTATTCTTTACCAATAAAAATGTGTTTATAAATTTTTTTGTTTTTATGTTTTCATAGTCTGATAGCCATAACTTTTTTATTTTTCTGTCTACTGAGCTGATTATGGTACCATTATAGGGGGCATATGACACTTTGATCACTTTTTATTAAGGGTTTTGTAGGTGTATTGAAAAAAAAATACAGTAGTCTTGGTAGTGTTTTTTATTTTTTTGCGTCACGTGCAGTAAAAATGAATGTAGCTTTATAGCGATGATAATTACGATTACATCAATACGTTTACCCAATATGTATTTTTTTTATGTTTTACTGCTTTTGAAATAAAAAAACCTTTATTCATAAAGGAAAACATGTTTTTGATCGCCATAGTCTGAGACCCATCCCCTTTTTTTTTCTGTGAAAGAGCTTCTGGGGGCTTTTTTTGTGTGGGATGAGCTGATGTTTTTATTGGCATCATTTTGGCATTTACATGAGTTTTTGTTTGCTTTTAAATACTTTTTTTGGAAGGCAAGGTGAATAAAATACTGCAATCCTAGTAGCAGTAGCTTGTCACTGTGCTTTATACTTGACAAGTTATGACAAGTTAGTTATACTCTGTTGTTCAATACGATTATGGAGATACCCAATTTATATAGTTTTTTCTTATGTTGAAGCGCTTTAAGAAAAAGGTGTTTTTATTGTGTAAACCAGTATTTATGCATCACTATCTTCTGATGGCCATACATTTTTTTATTTTTCTGTATACAGAGTTGTGTAAGGGTTTTTTGTGAGATGAACTGACATTTTACTTGGTACTGCTGTGGCATTTATTTGTGTTTTTGATCGCTATATATTCCATTTTATATGCTGCGGCTTGAACAAAAATCGCAATTCTGTGATTTTTTTTTACGGCATTTATCATACAGGTTATTTAACATGACAGATTTGTATGGTAGCTCATTATACACACGACGATAACCAATATGTGTATTTTACTTATTTTTTATCTTTTTTGGGGCGATTGGCGTTTGTAAAGGGAAAAAGGGCCTTGTAAGTGTTTTTATTTTATTTTTCATGTTTGTGCTTTACTTTTTTAACTTTTTTTAACTTTTTCACATACTTTTTCTGCATATTTTTTTATGTACTGGTCTTTATGGTAACTGTCAATCACTTTTCCCAGCCATGCCCACAGGGCACGTCCGGCCCCATGATGTCACAGGGAATGAGCTCCGGCCGCGGTTGATGCAGCATGGGCCACTGTAAATTTTCAGCTGGTCCATGTTAGTTTTGAGACCCGCATGTCCATACTACGGTATGTCATTTGAGGAAGTTTTCCCACTGGGGAAATACTCAAGGGGTTAAAGAAAATTTCCCCCAATTGGAACCAAAGTGGACATCTTTTCATGGCAACTAATGGAGTACCTGTCACATGGGATGCCATGTTGCTGTGTAGTATCCACTGTATGCATACAGCCTAAAGTAAATTCTCCAACAAAAAATACAGCAGCACCCATTAGTCACTACACTTTAAACTGCTGCTAATTTTTCTACATGTAAAATGGAGATTTTTTAAATACGTAAAGGGACTTGTTGCCATTTTTTATATCATTCTTTGGCCCGGGAGATTGAATCAATGTTTGGGCCCAACTTGACGAGTTACGTTAAAGTGGTAGGTGGACAAAACCCAATTTGATAAAATAAGAAACTAAAAAACCTTAATTTTTTTGTAGAAAATATAGCCTTAATGCAGTTTAAAGTGTTCCAGGCATTCAATGTTTATGTGGGTTTTGGGGTTTAATGGATGCTGCTGTATTTTTTGCATTGGAGAATTTCATTTTGCACTGCAGACACTACAGATTGCACCAGTATCTATGTAATTTGTGTTTGGAGGTGCTTGTTAATTTATGTCTTTTTTTCTGCATACAATCTAAAAGCATCAGAAGGAGACATGTCTCTTGCCAATATTAACAAAAAAAAGCAAGGGATACAGCATCAAACCGTAGAACATAAATTTTCTTGAGAGTTTTTTTTTTGTTACTTTTTTGCTGGGGTGTCAAACAGCCAAATAGGATATCATCTGGGGATGCTGGGGTCCTGCTCTGATGGCTAAGACTGAAGTTGACTGGAATCCTGACTGTTTAATACCATTGATACTGTGGTCAATAGTGAGTGGAGCACTACGCTGTGCGATATCAGGGTGGCAATGGCTGTCATAAGAGCCAAAGACTTAAGAGCAGCCTCCAGTCTGTTTATGACATAGGCCTGTCAGTCTCTGTTAAAGGCCCAAAGGGTTTCCGGTGATGATATTAATACATTTTCAGTACAGTTTTTACTACAACAGTCAAGCAATCGCTATGTCCAGTCCTAAAAGTTTAAAAAAGTAAAAACATATAAGAAATTAAAATAAAGTAAAAAACACACACAAATCTTTCCCCATTATAAATGCTTACCATGCAAAAAAATAAATAAAGGATAAAAAAGTGCACATATTAGGCATTGCCACGTGCATAACAACATGGGCAATAATTTTGTAATGTCTCAAATTTGAAAGGAATGCAGACTTCAAATGCAGACATCAATGCAGACATCAAATTTTTTCTATGTTGCAACCCATTTACCAAGGCTAGTTTGAGATTCATGCATGAGAGAGTCTACTTTAAATTTTTTCGGAAAAAAACTGAACATTATTTTATTAAACATTTTGGAAATATAATAGACAAATATAATAAGTAGAGACGGGGAATTTTCAAAAAATTTGATTCCCCTGACTTCGCGAAAATTTTCCCACAAAATTTTTTTCGGTCGATTGTTGGATGAATCGCGTAAAAAACACTTTACCCGGCGCACAGAGCCGAGGTGCTGTAGAATGTTTTGCCAGCTTAAAAATGCAGAGGGAGCTTGGTTGTCTTCATACAATTTGTGTTTTGTATGCACAATATGACGCCCCCGCTCTTAAAAACGCTTCACTAAAAATCCCTGGGCACTTAGGGGCAAAACTGACCAAAAATTGAAGCAGGGAAAGCAGGTGATAAGTCATGGCAGCGACAGCTGGAAAAAAAAAGCTGAGGGGGTCAGGGGCAAAATCAGGACAGAGTATGGGGGGGGTTTACGGTACGCCACAGCAGAGGGTGAGGGCAGACAGTGGCACAATGACATTCTGGAGGTGGCAAAAAAATAGGCCCCAAGAGTGGCACAATGACACAGGGGGAGGGCACGGCAGCAGCCACAGCAGCACTGAGGCAACAGGGGACAAACATTTGGATGGCAAAAAAGGGGTAGGCCCCCAGAGTGGCACAATGACCACAGTGTGGGGGGACGGCAGCAGCCAAAAGCAGCGATGAGGTCACATGGCACAAGATGGGGTGTAGGTCACGGCAGCAGCCACTGCGCAGATGAGGGCAGACTGGCACAAGACAGAGTGTGTAGGCCATGGCAGCACAAAAGCAGCAGCAGCATGAGGTTTGACAGGGCACAATGACAGGTGTGGAGGTCCGGCACACCAAACAGCAGCTGAGGTTGGCGTGGCCAAGACATTTGGAGGTTGCAAAAAGTAGTAGGCACGAGTGGGGAAAAATGACAGAGAGTGGGGGGTTGACCGGGAAACGCAGAGATGGGGAGGGTTGGGAAATGACACAGTTGGAGGGCCGGAGCACCACACAGCAGATGAGGCCGGAGTGGCCAGTGACATTTGGACAGGGAAAAAAAGGGGTAGGCCACAGACTGGCACAAGACAGAGAGTGGAGGCACGGGACGCCCCAGCCAGCATGAGGGCAGAAAGTGGCACAATGACGGTGTGTAGGGCCACAGGAGCAACAGCACAGCATGAGGGCAGAGAGTGGCACAATACTTTTGGGGTGGGAAAAAACAGGGGTAGGCCAAGGTGCACAATGAAGAGAGTGGAGGTGACGGCAGCGCAGTGAGGGCAGCAGTGGGAAAATGACAGAGTGTGTAGGTCACGGCAGCCCCCACCAGCAGCAGAGGTCAGGCAGTGGCACAATGCAGAGTGTGTAGGTCAAGCAGGGCAACAGCTCGATGAGGTCAGAGAGTGGCACAATGACATTATGGGGGGGGCAAAAACAGGGGTAGGCCACAGAGTGGCACAATGACAGCGAGGGAGGGGGATGCAGCAGCACCCTAGGTCAGACAGTGGCAAAATGACAGAGGTGTAGGTACGGAAGCGCCCAGCAGCAGCATGAGGTAGACAGTGGCACATTACATTTGGAGATAGCAAAAACGGGGTGGCCACAGAGTGGCACAAGAAAGAGAGTGGAGGGGACGGCAGCAGCCGCATGAGGTCGACAGTGGCACAAAGCAAGTGTGTAAAAAAGCAGGAGAACAGCACAGCAGAGGTCAGAGAGTGGCAAATGACAGAGTGGTTTGGTCACGGCAGCACCCCCGCAGCAGCATGAGACAGGCAGTGGCACTGAAGATGGTTTTGGTCCAGCGGGGCAAAAGCACAGTAGAGGTCGAGAGTGGCACAATGACATTCTGGAGGTGGCTAAAAAGGGTGGCCACAGAGTGGCACAATGAAAAGAGTGGAGGTGCGGAGCACGCATGAGGTCAGACAGTGGCAAAAGACAGAGTGTTGTAGGTCACGGGCAGCAGCCACAGCAGCAGTATGAGGTCAGAGAGAGAGTGCACAATGACACAGTGTGGATGTAACGGGCACAGCAACAGCAGCAGCAGCATGAGGTCATAGGTGGCCAATGACAGAGTGTGGAGTGTGGGGTGCAATACCAGTCCCTGGTAATGATGGTGGGAAGGCAGAAGATGGAGAAACTGTCAGCGATGTGTGGATCAGGCGGGGTGGCGGCATCAGATAGGTGGTGAGGCAGGTAGTTTGTACCCAGACCATTTCTTCACAGTTTTGGGTGAGGGGTCATGGCTAGTGTGATGAAGCGATTGAGTTGGCTATCGAGATCGATCGTAGTCGATAGTCGGACGCTATCGATAAGTTTTTTCGATATGTGAGCATCGATTATGCGCGAGACCATTAAAGTCTATGGGAGAGTGCAACAACACTTCATTATTACACCCATACAAGGCTGGAGAAGCTGAAATTAACATCCACAACAGTCAATTGGTACGTGCTACATCTTAGGCAACCACTTAGGTTATAAAAGTCACAGAAAAAAAGCTCACAGACCATTTACTATCTGTCTGTACCACAGCCTGACCCTTAAACCTGTATCACCCACAAATTTAAAAAGTGACAGAAGGCAGTATGATTTGAACCATCATGTTACTTGAACTGGACATTGAATATCCTGTCTGGAACGCAGCATGAGCCCCAACCTGCATGACCCCCACATTTAAAAAAAGTGTGCCGGAGAAAGGATGTCTTTCAACCACCATTTTAGTTCAATGGTCATTTGACTTTACCGTGGTCCTGCGGCAACAGCATGAGCACCAAACTGCATGACCCCCACATTTAAAAAGTGCCGGAAAAAGGAGTCTTTCAACCACCATTTTTGTTTCATGGACATTGACTTTACCTGTCCTGGCCACAGCATGATGCCCGCCATACATGCATGACCCACACATTTTAAAATGTGCGGAAAACGGAGTCTCTTTCAACACACTCATTTAGTTCACTGGAACATTGGACTATACCATGTCCTGGGCCAAGCATGAGCCAAAACAAGCATGACCCCAAATTTAAAAAAGTGCCGGGAAAAAGGAGTCTTTCAACCACCATTTTAGTTTCACTGACATTGACTATACCTGTCCTGGCAAAGCATGAGCCCAAACCTGCATGGACCCCACATTTAAAAAGTGCCGGAAATTGGAGTCTTTCACACCAATTTTAGTTGAACTGGGAATTTGAATTACCTGTTCCTGGTCCACAGCATGACCCAGGGCCGAAAGTTTACAGTGGGTGACGGTGATAGACCAGGCTGGCGTCCGTCTTTTTTAAAACGCAGGTTAAAATGCGCCTGATGACGAAGCAACGAACAAAATGTTCGTGCTGATGCAGAAGTGGGAAGCGGAAGTGTGAGAACTCCAGCCTTTCCTCTGTACACAGTCAATTACTGGTAGCGCTTGCCCCTCCGTTGAGTGTGGACCATTGAGGCTTCACTTGGAAATAATCTGGTGGTTAACGCTCCTGTTACACCCAGGTGCCCTTTATCTTGGCATTCTTTTTCTCATTTTACTCAACGTAGCTGGAGGAAAGGAAATGGTCTCTGTACTTTGTTCTCTGTCCGTGCTCCATACTCCATGTCCTCTGAATAACTACAATCTGGTCAGTTTTCCTGTACCTCCCCTTTGTACAATTAGAGGAATTTTTTAGACAGCTATTTTGTAACATGCAGTTTTTTTAGTACTTTAATTTTGAAAAAAACAAATTTTTAAAATAGGATGGAATCCCCCACCATGTTCTTTGTTTCTCTTTTATCATTGTATTAAATGGTTGTATTCCAATACAGGGATTGATAGCTATGTTAAAGATTCTTGCAAAAACAAGTTCAATTTTGCAATATGTATGTCCATTAACAGTGTACACCTATTCTGCTTCTGACAGCACCATCACCCTTGATCCAATCTTGACAATTGTGAAGAAAATGTCTGTTTAGAAACAACATTTTTTAGAATAGGCCCTGTAGTAAGCTGCATGTCACAGCAAAAATGCCCAAAAATCAAAGCATGACCCTTGAGCACTTTGGTACAATTGTGAAGAACAAATGTCTGTTAGAAAACAACATTTTTTTATAATAGGAGACCTGTAGTATTGCTGCATTTCAAAGGCAGCATGACCAAAAAAATTATAAAAAATGACTTCTCAGCATTGGTTTAAAAATTGTGAGGGAGAAATGCCACTTAGAAGCCACATTTTGTTACAAAGGACCGATATTATTGCTGTATCTCACAGCTACCCATGACCCAAAAAAAAAATTATAAATATGACTTCTCAGCCACTATTAAAAATTCGTATTGTGAGGGAAGATATACCACTTTGGAAGCAACATTTCTGTTCAAAGGACCATGATTATTGCTGTATCTCACAGCAACATGGACCTCAAAATCATTGATAATGCGTTAAACTTCTTAAGGATAAAGTGAGTAAATGGAATACGGTGTTGTCATGAAACCTTGCTGTCTTTTACAGTCTCATCACAGGCAAAACCAGCAAATGAAACTGTTGGGAAAAAGAGAATAAAATTTGCAGTAAGAAATGATCATTTTAAAAAAAAGTTTTTCAAGAGGACCATTTCTGTTTGAAAAAGAATGTGAAGTAGACTGGCAAATAATCGGTGACCTCGGCAATTGGCGGTCCACAACATACATCAGGATCCATGCCTGATTCTCTTGATGAATAGTCAAACGAGCCACATTATCTGTGGAAAGCGGATGGTTTGTCTGTAATGATCCTCCAGCTGTGCTGAAGGTCCGCTCAGATATGGACGCTGCTGCTGGGCAGGACAACAACTCTATGGCGTGACGAGCCCCAGAGCTCGGGCAATTCGTTCCATTTTGGGATACCCAGAAGTCTATTTGGGTCCGGAACACATGCAAAAACATCGGTCGTGTTGAGACGCAGATAGTCGTGCACCATGAATCTTAAGCTGGTCTCTGGTGTGTTTGGATGTGTGCCCCTGCATGATGCGTGGTGACGGTGGTAAACAAAGATTGCAGAGGTCAACCCATTAGGCTTCTGCCACCTTGCCTATGCTGCCGCTACGCTACTTGGCACTCTACTGCTTGTCACGTCGCTGATGTTGTTCCACCGTGAACAATTTGGGAACGTGAAGCTGAACGCAACAGATGTCAGTTGATCAATCAGCAAGGTCTCCATTTCCTGCATTTTACTCTCGATTTGGAGTGGGTTGGATGGAAAGTGCTGATTTTTGTTTGTAGCCGGGGATCCAGGAGGGTGGCCACCCAGTAAATGTTGTTATTTTGATGGCCTTAATTGCGAAGCATCAGTTGGAGAAATGGAGCATCCAAAGCACTCATGTGACGAGATGGAGCCTTGATTTCCCAAAAGGCCTCTGGGTCGAGGGGCACTAGCAAATGATCTTCCTCATCTTCCTCCTCCGCCTCAAATTCGAGCCAACCTCTTTCCAAGGCAGGGACGTCGGTAACATCGGTGTCTAGGAATACCTCCTCCCCCTCCTCCTCCTCCTCCGCTGCCTCCGGCACAGCTTCAACACAGCCCTGACTTGCCTGAGATGATGCACCCTGAGAGTGATGCGCCCCCTTTGCACTAGCTCTGGACCCCGAACCAAATGCCTAATGAAGCCCGGGATGAAATTGTGAAACTTCGGGCCTTGTGGATTTGACGGGAGAAAGGCTCCGTGTCCGCATCTGTGTCCGTCTCCTCCTCCGTCGCTGGCGGGACCTGTTGTTTCAGAGTGTCCAACGATCTTTCCCAGAACTAAGATCACCACAATGCTCATGCTGACAAGGGCTTTGTCCGCACGGGACCATTTTGGTGGCTTCTTCAAAACTGGCAAGGATGGTGCAGAGCTCTTTCACCGCCTCCACTCTCGGTGGTTCAACACCCCGAGGTCCGTTCCGCTGCTTGTCAGGCCAGGTGTCACGGCGTACTGCGGAGTGGCAGTGCGCTGCTGCCACAATCGCGGGAGCTTTGTGGAGGGTGGAATTCCAGCGTGTTGCCACGTCAACAATGAGACAGTTGACGGGGGGCCGAGCTGACGCTGCAACGCAGCCAGGCGGGACGAAGCAGGGTGCGAACGGCGGAAGTGCGAACTCAGACCTCGAGCCTTCTTCAGCAGGCAGTCCAGACCCGGGTAGCTCTTTAGAAATTTCTGGACGACAAGGTTCATGGACATGTGCCAGGCAAGGGATGTGCTCCAGCCTACCGATCTTAAGGCGGGGCCCGCAGATTTCGCCCGTTATCGCCACACCACCTTGCCTGGCACAAGGTTTCTTGTCACCCAGCCAGCGCTTGGTCTCGTGGCTCAGAGCCGTCCACAGCTCCGGACCTGTGTGTGGACGGTCTCCCAGGCAGATTACTTTCAACACGGCCGGGTGTCTCTGGGCACGTGATGCCACCAGAGGACCTTGGGGGAACGAGCCCTGCACCAGCCCTGCGGTTTTGAAGAGCGTGCGCCGAGCCTGAGAGCCACCGTCACCCCCCGAGCAAACCCCCCAGCTCACCCAGTGAGCTGTCACAGAGATATAGCGGCCTTGGCCGTGCTTACTAAATCCATGTGTCGGTGGTGAGATGGACTTTTCGGACACAGATGCAGACAACGCGCTTGAAAATTTTAGATGACACGTGGCTGGCCAGGGCAGGGACGGCTTTTTGGGCAAAAAAAATGCCTGCTCGGCATCTGGTATTGGGGGCAAGCGAGGGCCATGACGTGGCGGAAACCATCAGTGTCCCCCCAGACGGAAGCAACATTCCAAGGCCAAAGCTGCAAAGCCGACGTTCAGGCTTTTGGCTTTGGGATGGTTTGGGGTTTAAAGTGTTTCTTCTGCTCCCAAACCTGGAAGACAGAAGGCCTGGCTGCTAGACTGGCCGCTGTACGGCGTGCAGGTCGTCAAACTGGGGGAAGGAGAAGGAGTAGGGATGGGTCTCTGGTGGTGCTGGTGGTACTCGGGGCGACGGTGGAGGCTGAAAGGGGGGCTGATCCCGATCATAAATCTGAGAGACATGGGCAGCTGGGAACGCTTGGGGGGGCGGAGGAGGGGAGGCGGGGGGGAAAAGAGGGTGTGACAGTGGGTTGGGGGCTCGGGGTCGGGCGGCCCCTTTTTTGGCCAAGTTTCCCTTTTTCCCTTTAACTCATGCATTCGC
>JAODAL010083313.1:0-11294 GCA_025379985.1 Phyllomedusa bahiana
GTCCGGGGGGGTCACGTTCAACTAAAATGGTGGTTCAAACTCCTTTTTCCAGCACTTTTTAATCTGTGCGTCACGCAGGTTTAAAGGTCATACTGTGGTACAGGACAGGTATAGTCAATGTCCAGTTCAACTAAAATGGTGGTTCAAAGACTCCTTTTTCCGGCACTTTTTAATCTGTGGGTCAGACAGGTTTAAGGGTCATGCTGCGGTCCAGGACAGGGATAGTCTATGTCCAGTTAAACTAAAATGGTGGTTCGAACTCTTTTTTCCAGCACTTTTTAATCTGTGGATCACGCAGGTTTAAAGGTCATACTGTGGTACAGGACAGGTATAGTCAATGTCCAGTTAAACTAAAATGGTGGTTCAAAGACTATTTTTTCCGGCATTTTTTAATCTGTGGTTCAGACAGGTTTTTTGGTCATACTGGGGTCCAGGACAGGTATAGTCCATGTCCAGTTCAACTAAAATGGTGGTTCAAAGACTCCTTTTTCTGGCACTTTTTAAATCTGGGGGTCATTCAGGTTTGGGGCTCATGCTGTGGCCCAGGACAGGTATAGTAAATGTCCAGTTAAACTAAAATGGTGGTTTAAAGACTCCTTTTTCCGGCATTTTTTAATCTGTGGGTCATGCAGGTTTGAGGGTCATGCTGCGGTACAGGACATGTTTAGACAATGTCCAGTTCAACTAAAATGGTGGTTCAAAGACTCCTTTTTCTGACACTTTTTAGTCTGTGGGTCAGACAGGTTTAAGGGTCATGCTGCGTTCCAGGACAGGGATAGTCAATGTCTAGTTCAAGTAAAATGATGGTTCAAATAATACTGCCTTCCGGCACTTTTTAATTTGTGGGTCATGCAGATTGAAGGGTCATGCTGTGGTACAAGACAGGGATAGTGAATAGTCTGTAACTTTTTTCTGTGACTTTTGTTGCCTAATTGTGTTAAGATGTAGCACGTATCCAGTTTACAGTTGTGGATGTTAATTCCAGCTTCTCCAGCCCTGTTTGGGTGTAAGAAGGAAGGTGTTGTTCCTCTCCCATAGACTTTAATGGTCATCGGCGATAATCTGTTATCGACTATCGGAAATCATCATAATAATTGCCGATATCGATTATCGGATCGATAACGATAGTTGACACAATCGCTCATCACTACTTGCAACCAAAATGGGGGAAATTGAGGCACTAGTTGTAGAGGAGCTGATTGATGTGGTAGGTATTGCTGAAACATGGCTGGACTCCTCGGATGATTGGGCGGTCAACCTTCAAGGTTTTAATCTATCTAGGAAAGACAGAGCGAACAGGAGGGGAGGAGGAGTGTGTTTTTTATGTAAGGAGTTATATGAAGGCAAATGTGAAAGCGAAATAGAGTAGCTAATGATGTGGAAACATTGTGGGTGGAAATACAAGGGGGGGTTAATGCAGAAAATATTATTTTTGGTGTAATCTATAGACCCCCGAACATCATTGAGGAGATAGAAGAACAGGTGCATAATCAAATGGTGCAGGCAGCACAGGCAGGTACAGTGGTAATAATGGGTGACTTTAATTACCCAGGCATTGACTGGGGTCACGTTTCTGTATCAACTTAAAAAGGAAGGAAGTTCCTCAATCTGTTAGAGGATAATTTTTATGGGGCAGTTTGTGGAGGAACCCAAATTTAGAAGTGATGCTCTGTTGGTCTGGTACTTTTAACAAAAGCAAAACTTGTCGGGCGGTCACGGTTTCTAAAAATTCTAGTTAACAGTGCCCAACAATAAAATTTTTATTTTAACATAAAACTGGAAAAAAGAAAAACAGAGGGGGGAAGGGCAAAAACATTTTATTTTAAAAGGGCCAAATTTTCCTTACAGGCCATGGGACTGGGAGCAGCAAATTAGAAAGTAGTGATATAGAAGGCCAAATGGGAGAGCTTTAAAATTTACTCTAGGGAAATTTATTGCAAAATATATTCCTATGGGTAACAAGTATAGGTGACTAAAACAAAAACCAACATGGCTTCTACCTTCTGTTAAGAGGGCAATAAACAGTAAAAAAAAAAAAAAGGGCATTTAAAAAATATAAGTCAGAAGGGTCGGCGTCAGCCTTTGAAAGTTACAGTGGGCTTAATAAAATCTGTTAAAAAAAGTGTTTAAAAGAGCTAAATTTAAAAATGAAAGCAGGTGGCCAAGGACAGAAAGGATAACCCCAAGAAATTATTTAAGCATTTTAAATCCCAAAAAAACCCGATATCAGAGCGGTAGGACCCTTAAAAAACCCTCTGATTGGAGAGTGGTCACTGGGGACCAGGAGAAGGCAGAGGTATAAATAGGTTCTTCAGCTCAGTATATACTTTTAAAACGAGAAAGTAGTTGATGGGGGTGGGCCAAGTGCAGATGTAGGTGGTGCCAGTACTGTTAATAGATCATCTGTTTATAATTAAATTTGGGCTCAGTGTAGAAAAAGTCAAGTCAAGTTAAAAAACTAAATGTGAACAAGGCTACAGGCCTTGATGGCATACACCCAAGAGTTCTTACAGAGCTCAGCTTAGTCATCTCTGTGCCCCAGTACATGATATTGAGAGATTCCCTGGTGACTGGTATAGTACCAGGAGACTGGCACAAGACAACTGTAGTTCCTATCTTCAAAAAAGGTCCAAGTCTTGCCCAGGTAATTATAGACCAGTAAATTTAACATCTGTTGTGGGAAAAATGTTTGAGGGGCTCATAAGGATTATACAGGAATGTGTGGACAAATACAATATTATAAGTGATTGCCGCATGGATTTACTAAGGAAAAGAAGCTGTCAGACCAATTGATCTGTTTTTTGAAGAGGTGAGTAGAAGTATGGATAGCGGGGCAGTGTTGGATATTGTGTTTTTAGATTTGCAAAGGCATTTGCACTGTCCCGCAAAAGCTTTTGTTAGGTAAATTGAATCCATTGGGTTAGAGATAACAGTGTGTAATTGGATTAAAAACTGTCTGTTGGATCGTACACAGAGAGTGGTGGTAAATGACTACTATAAGTAGTCCCCGGTTGTGAGGGGAGTGCCGCAGGGCTCAGTATTGGGTCCTCTTTTATTTAATGTATTTATTAACGATATAGTGGAAGGGTTTCAATAGCACGGTTTTGATTTTTGCAGATGACACCAAGCTATGCAGGGTAGTGTAATCTATGGAAGATGCTCATAAATTACAAGCAGACCTGGACACACTGAGTGCTTAGGCATCCACTTGGCAAATGGGGCTCAATGTGGATAAATGTAAGGTTCTACATCTGGATAGAAATAATCTACAGGCATCATATGTCCTAGGGGGAGAAAAATTTGAAGAATCGCTTGTTGAGAAAGATCTGGGCCTTCTTGTAGGTCATAGACTACAGAACAGCATGCAATGTCAATCAACTGCCTCTAAGGCAAGTAAGATATTGGTGTGTATTAAAAGAGGCATGGACTCACGGGACAAGGATGTAATTCTACCGCTGTACAAAGCATTGGTGCGACCTCACTTAGAATATGCTGTTCAGTTCTGGGCCCCAGTTTATAGAAGAGATGTAATGGAACTAAAGAGAGTACAAAGACGAGCAACTAGTGTTGAGCGATTATTATTGACAAAGTTGAAATCGGCACGATGTTTATGTTGATCGGATTTTTTCGATCATGCGATAATTTAGGTTAAAATCTGCGCATAATCTATTAATATCGCGCCATTTTTGGCGCTTCCTGTCATTTTGGCGGTCATCAAGTCAGCTAAGAGAATAGTGCAGGGTGAGCTGGGTGTGCGACGTCATGACTGGGATGTGTTTGGTTGGATTGGCTGGAAAAATCAACATGACCTCGTTTTAAATAGAACAGCCCTTCCTGTTCATGATCAGTGTGTGTCTGTGTCTCATAAGAGCAGGACGTGTGCTCGGTCTCTCTCAAAACAGCTCAGCGTAACTATTCTACTTGTTCACACAGACAACTATGCTTTTAGCTGTGAACTTAAGTAGATTCGAGATTTTCAGTTTTTAGTTACTTAGGCTGAGAATTTTAAAGGATCATCTAATGCTGTACAGCTGTGCGGGGGGGGGGGGGGGCGCAGAGGGGCGAACACAGACAGACAGGCTGGCAGGCAGGCAGGCTTTTGAAAGGAGAGTGGATAAATGTGCTTCCCAGCCTCTGCTTTGACCCTGCATTGAAATGGGTTTTTATTAACAGTTTTTGGCCAGTTTTTGGTGAAATATTAGCTTGTATTTTGTGCAGCCTGTACTTATTTTTAGGATACAGATCTTTTCTAGTAAATGCAGGAGTATTTGATAGGTGCAAAACTCACCTTTTATTTTTGTACACAATTTAATTAGTTTTTTTTTTTCCCTTTTGGCGCAGCTCAGTTTTGTTCAAAGATCCACTTTGTTCTTACAATAGGATACAGAACTTTTCTAGTCACCGCAGGAGTATTTTTAGGTGCAAAAACCACGTTTTATTATCCGTACACAATTCAATTATGTGTTTTTCACTTTGGGCGCAGCCCAGCTTTGTTCAAAGAGCCATTTTTTACTTACAATAGGATACAGAACTTTCTAGTCACCCCAGGGTGTTTTTTTTAGGTGTAAAAAAACACCTTTTATTATCCGCATACATTTCAAATAGGTGTTTTTTTTTTATTTGGTGCTGCCCAGTTTTGTACTTAAATTTGAATACAGCAATTTTGTAGTCACGGCAGGTGAATTTATAGGTGCAAAAACCAGGTTTTATTATCCGTACACAATTTAATTACGTATTTTTCACTTTGGTGCAGTCCAGCTTTGTTATAGAGCCACCTTGCACTTAAATTTGAATACAAGCAATTTTGTAGCACCGCAGGTTTTACTTATTTATAGGTGCAAAAAAACAACCCTTTTTTTTATCTGTATACATTTCAAATAGGTTTTTTTTTTTTACTTTTTGGGGCGGCCCAGTTTTGTTCATAGAGCCCGTTTGCACTTTAAATTTGAATACAGCAATTTTTGTATCACCGCAGGTGTATTTGTAGGTGCAAAAAACACCTTTTTATTATCCGTACACAATTTTAATATGTGTTTTTCACTTTGGCGCAGTCCAGCTTTGTTATGAGCCACCTTGCACTTAAATTTGAATACAGCAATTTTGTAGTCACCGCAGGTGTACTTTATTTATAGGTGCAAAAAACACCTTTTATTATCTGTATACATTTCAAATAGGTGTTTTTTTTACTTTGGTGCGGCCCAGTTTTGTTCATAGAGCCACGTTGCACTTAAATTTGAATACAGCAATTTTTGTGTCACCGCAGGTGTATTTATTGGTGCAAAAAAACACCTTTTATGATCCGTACTCAATTTCATTTCGTGTTTTTCACTTTGGCACAGTCCAGGTTTGTTCATAGAGCCACCTTGTACTTAATTTGAATTTCAGAAACTTTGTAGTCACCGCAGGTGTATTTTATTTGGTGCAAAAAACACCGTTTGTTATCCGTATAATTTTTAAATAGCTGTATTGCACGTGGTGCGGCCCTAGTTTTTTTTCAAATAGCCACGTTGTACGACAATTCTGATAGAAAAAATTTCTAGCAACTGTTCTCGTTTGTCATTGCTGCAAAAAAAGAAAAAAATTTTCATCCGTGTAAAATTCTGAATAGTTTTATTGCGCTCGTTGAATCTCAGTTTGGCGCAGATAAACGCACTTGTATGATTTTTTTTTTGAAAAACTATCAATTCCTAGTCCTACTAGGCAGTTGTAAATCCCTGGGACGGAAGGAAGAACACTGTTGATTTTGTCTTCGGGTTTTTCACCAGACCACATTTCACAGGTATTCACAAGAAACATTTCAGTTTCTAATCCTAGTTGGCTGTAGGAAATTAGAGGGATTTAAGAATAGCTGTGATTTGCCGACTTTTAATAAGAGACTGTCAAAAACTCTTCCATACCTTCTCAAATTTTTATCTTTCTGAACATGGAGCGAAATGCAGGTGGTAAGCGAGCAAAGAGGGGGGAAGACATGGAGGTAGAGGTACGAGAGAAGGTGCTCCTTCCAGTGCTGGCGACAACACGCATGCCAGCGGATTGTCGGTTGCAGGACCGGCCTGTCATCGCTGGGTCAGGGCCCTGTGAATCTCAGTAACGAACAGCGTCGCCAATCTGTTCTTCAGTGGTTAAAGCAACCTGCATCCAGCATTCTTGCCTCCTCGTCCTCCCAGTCACGGGCACAAACGTTGTCATCATCATCATCAGCATCCGTCCAACATGAAGCGAAGGCAGCCCAAATGTCAATTCGTGTACCCACCCCTGTGGATAATCACTTTTCTGAAGACCTCTTTGATGACAAAATGCGGTTGGGGTCAGAAGGCATGTTAAAAGATCAAGAGGCCAAAGAGGATGATTTTGTCAGCTCTGACGCCCAGTTACTGATGCCATCAGAGGATGAGAAGGAAGCCGGTCAATCGGCATAAATCCCGGGCGGTCGGCAACGCCTTGCAGTGCCCCTTTGCTGGTAGCCCGCAGCTCCTGGATGCGAAGGTCAGAACGACCAAGTCACCTGTGTTGATGATGATTTATGACGACATTGCGGATCCAATGTGGTCGTTTCAGCCGAATTTGCTTGCGAGCGCTTCATGACTGGGCGAGGAGGAAGACGGTGGGGTAGTGTCAGTACGGGTCCCGCCTCAAAAAGGGAGAGGGTGGTCACAGAAGTCCACTGAGATGATTCCGCCAGCCACAATCAGCGGAAACACGCTCCTCGTTATCGCCGTCGAAAAGGTCTAGGACCTCGTAAGCCTGGGCCTTTTTCGAGCAAGCCTCTGATTCACCCAGCGATGTCATATGCCGCCTTTGCCGTAAACGCATCAGTAGAGGCAAGAATCTAAGGTGTTTAACCACCACCAACATGTCTTGTCACATGCAGCGAATGCTGAGTTGAAATGGAGGCAACACTTGGCCAAAAAGGCAACACCCATGCCGGGCTTCCAAACCACTGTCACACCCTCTCTCTCGCCCTCTCCTCCTCAGCTGCTCAGTGTTCCTCAGCTGCCTATGTCTTCGAATCATGTAGGGATCAGCCTCCGCTTCAGCCTCCACCGTCGCCCGAGTACCACCGGCACCACCAGAGACCCATCCTACCCTTTCTCCTTCCACCAGTTTGACGACCTGCACGCCGTACAGCGGCCAGTCTAGCAGCCATCCTTCTGTCTTCCAGGTTTGGGGTTTGGGAGCAGAAGAAACACTTTAACCCAAACCATCCCAAAGCCAAAAGCCTGAATGTTGGCATTGCCAGGCTTTTGGCCTTTTGGAAATGTTGCCTTTTCCCTCTGGTGGACACAGATTGGTCCGCCCCCGTCATGGCCTTGCCCGCCCCAATACCAGATGCCGAACAGGCATTTCTTTTTCCAAAAGCCGTCCCTGCCCTGGCCAGCCACGTTGTCATCTAAAATTTTAAGCTCGTTGTCTGATCTGTGTCTGGAAAAAATCCATCTGACCCCCGACCCCATGGTTTGTAAGCACGGCCAAGGCTGCTATATCTCCGTCACAGCTCACTGGGTGAGCTGGGTGGATGTCTCTGGGGATGACGGTGGCTCTCAGGCTTGGCGCACGCTCTTCAAAACCGCAGGGATGGTGCAGGGTTCTTTCCCCCAAGGTCCTCTGGTGGCATTACGGGCCCAGAGAAACCAGGCTGTGTTGAAATTAATCTGTCTTCGAGGGCCGTCCACTTTCAGGTCAGGAGTGTGGGATGGCTCTCCGCAACGAGACCGAGCGCTGGCTGGGTGAAAAAGAAACCTTGTGCCAGGGAAGGTGGTGTGCGATAACGGTCGAAATTTGCTGGCCGCCCCTTTAAAATCGGTAGGCTGGAGCACATCCCTTGCCCGGCACATCTCATGAACCTTGGTCCAGAAATTTCTAAGCACTACCTGGGTCTGTTTCTGCCTGCTGAAGAAGGCTCGAGGTTTGAGTTCGCACTTCCCACGTTCGCACCCTGCTTTGTCCTGCTGGCTTTCATTGCAAGTCAGCTCGGCCTCCCCCTCAACCGTCTCATTTTTGACGTGGAACACGCTAGAATTCCCCTCCAAAATGCTCCAGCGATTGTGGCAGCAGCGGGATTGCCATTACGCAGTACGAAGTGACACATGGCCTGACAAGCAGCGGTGCAGACCTCTGGGTGTTGAGCCCACCAAAAGTGGAGGAGGTGAAAGAGCTCTGCACCTCTTTGCCAGTTTTGAAGAAGCCACCAAAATGGTCAGTGGCGGACAATGCCCTTGTCAGCATGAGCATTGTGGTGATCTTAGTTCTGGAATGATCGTTGGACACTCTAAAACATCAGGTCCCACCAGCGACGTAGGAGGAGACGGACACAGATGCAGACACGGAGCCTTTCTCTCCGTCGAATCCACAAGGCCCGACAGTTTCACAATTTTATCGGTCTTCATTAGGCAGTGGTTCGGGGTCCAGGGCTAGTGCAAGGCGGCGCATCAGCTCTCAGGGTACATCATCTGAAGCAAGTCAGGGCTGTGCTGAAGCTGTGCCGGAGGAAGCGGAGGAGGAGGAGGAGATATTCCTGGACACCGACGTTACGAACGTCCCTACCTTGGAAAGAGGTTGGAGCGAATTTGAGGCGGAGGAGGAAGACGAGGAAGATCAGTTTGCTAGTGCCCCTCGACCCAGAGGCTTGGGAAATCAAGGCTCCATCTCTCACATGAGTGCTTGGATGCTCCATTTCCTCCAACATGATCCTCGCATTAAGGCCATCAAAATGAACAACAGTTACTGGGTAGCCACCCTCCTGGATCCCCGGTTCAAAACAAAACTCAGCACTTTCCTTCCACCCACCCAAATAGAGAGTAAAATGCAGATAATGGAGACCTTGCTGATTGATCAACTGGAGACATCTGTTTCGTCTGCTTCACGTTCTTCAAATGTCACGGTGGAACAACGTCAGCGACGTGACAGCAGTAGAGTGCCAAGTAGCAGCAGCAGCAGGCAATGTGGCAGAAGCCTAATGGGTGACCTCTGGCAATCTTTATTTACCACCTCATCAACGCATGTAATGCAGGGCACACATACAACACACAGAGACCAGCTTAAGATCATGGTGCATGACTATCTGCGTCTCAACACCGATGTTTTTGGATGTGTTCCAGACCCAATCGATTTCTGGGTATCCAAAATGGATGAATGGCCCAAGCTCACTCGCCACGCCATAGAGGTGTTAACCTGCCCAGCACCCAGCGTCATATCTGAGCGGACCTTCAGCACAGCTGAAGGAGTCATTACAGACAAACGCATCCGGCTTTCCACAGATAATGTGGATCGTTTGACTTTCATCAAGATGAATCAGGCATGGATCTCTGATGATGTTGTGGCCCCAATTGCCGAGGTCACCGATTAGTTGCCGGTCTACTTCACATTCCTCTTCAAACAGAAATGGTCCTCTTGAAAAATGTTTTTTAAAATGATCATTTCTCTATGCAATTTTTTTCATCAGTTCCCAAAAGATAACTTTGCTGGTTTTGCGGTGTGGAGACTGTAAAAGACACCAAGGTTTCATGACAAAACCGTATTCCACTTACACACTTTATCTTTAGAATTTTTGCATTGTCAATGGTTTTGAGGTCATGTTTCTGTGAGATACAGTTATAATTATGGTCCTTTGGAACAGAAATGTGGCTGCTAAGTGGCATTTCTCCATCACAATTTTTAATAGTGGCTGAGAAGTCATATTTACAATTTTTGGGGTCATGTTGCTGTGAGATACAGCTATAATCATGGTCCTTTGGAACAGAAATGTGGCTTCTAAGAGGCATTTCTCTATCACAATTTTTAATAGTGGCTAAGAAGTCATATTTATAATTTTTTGGGGTCTTGTTGCTGTGAGGTACAGCTATAATTGTCATGGGGGTCGCGGGCACCGCTGCTCCCCGCGGCCGCCCCCTGCACGCTTGGGGTCCGGCGCGGGTGCCGCGGCTGCCTGCGACCATCCCCCTGCTTCCAGGGCGCCGGCTCACTTACCAGTCCACGCTCCTGTGTACGCAGAGCCTGCCCGTCCCGGTCACCGCATGCGTACCCGCTCCCTAGGGCGCGCGCGCGACGGCTGGTCTGGATTTAAAGGGCCAGTGTCCCAGTAATTGGTCTATTGCCGGGCGCTGGTCCTATATAAGGAATATGCACCCAGCACTCTCTGTCAGACTGTTGGTGTGCGTTCCGTGTCATTAGAGAGTGTTGGAGTCCATATTGATTACCCGTGTACCAGTCCATTCCGCTACGTTTCCTGACCTTGCCTGTTTGCCGCCTGCCCTGACCGTCTGCCTGTCTCTGACCACGAACCTCTGCCGCCTGCCCTGACCTTCTGCCTGTTCCTGACTACGCTTCTGGATTACGATTTTGGACCACGCAGTACCCCAGCCGCCATCGCAAGCAAGTCACGTCAGGGGTAGCGACCTGGTAGCCTCATGCTGCAGCAAGTCCATCCTGCTTTGCGGCAGGCTCTGGTGAATACCGGGGGCTACTTAGACTCCGCTCCCTGGCGTGGTTTAACTATCATCGCTTGCAGTGGTCCGGCGAATCCACCGAACCCTTACAATAATCATGGTTCTTTTGTAACAGAAATGTGGCTTTTAAGTGGCATTTCTCCCTCACAATTTTTAACAGTGGCTGAGAAGTCATTTTTATATTTTTTTGGGTCATGCTGCTTTGAAATGCAGCAATACTACAGGTCCTATTCTAAAAAATGTTGTTTCTAACAGACATTTGTTCTTCACAATTGTCAAGAGTGGCTCAAGGGTCATGTTTTTATTATTTGGGGGCATTTTGCTGTGAAATGCAGCTATACTACAGGTCCTTGTAACGGGTATGGTGGATTCGCTGGACCACCGCTAGAGTTGGTGTAAGCCACGCCAGGGAACGGAGTCTAAGTAGCCCCCGGTTTTCACCAGAGCCCGCCGCAAAGCTGGATGGACTTGCTGCGGCGTGAAGCTACCAGGTCGTTACCCCTGACGTGACTTGCTAGCGATGGCGGCCGGGGTGGTGCGTGGTACAGAAACGTAATCCAGAGGCGTAGTCGGGGACAGGCAGAAGGTCAGGGCAGGTGGCAGAGGTTCGTGGTCAGAGACAGGCAGAAAGTCAGGGTAGGCTGCAAACAGGCAAGGTCAGGAAACGTAGCGGAACGGACTGGTACACGGATAATCAGACAGGACTAGCGAACTCTCAGACTTGCTAAACGCACACCAACGAACTGGCAAAGTGTGTTGGGGGCGTGTTCCTAAAAGGACCTGCGCCCCCAGCATAACCAATTACGGGCGCTGGCCCCCCCCCCCCCCCCCCCCCCCCCCCCCCCCCCC
>JAODAL010083314.1:0-11293 GCA_025379985.1 Phyllomedusa bahiana
CTCACAAAAAACCAGGAGCCGGGGTGTCCCCCTTTTTGATCCAGGGGGGACCTGAGAGCAGGTCCGTGACATATCACTCAGCAGCAGGCCACATCTGCCCCATGCGGCGGGCACCAACCAAGCAACCGGTAACTTGATTATTCTAACTGCCTTTTGTCTGTACTCCATAATTGTATTTGCATCTGTCTCCTACCTGTATATTGTTATCTATCTTGTATATATTATCTGTCTAGTGTGCCCTCCACGGCTAATTAAATCTATAAACTTTAATCTGAGTTAGTCTGTCTTGATCAACGGCCTCACACGCCTAATCCTCGGTCTATGATATATAGCTACCCCACGGTTGGGTTCGGCCTTGTTATAAGATTGGTCACGGACCGGTCTTATAACTAAACTAGAAACTGGTGGCAGCCGTTCAGGGTTCTGGACGAGGAGAGTGTTCTCTTGTCCTCCCTGATTCTCCCTGTGCCGGTGTGGGCAAGGGTAAACAGCGGACTAGGCTGTTTTCGTCACAACAGGCCTCTCTCATCTTTTTAAGTGGGAGAACTTTCACAATTGGTGGCTGACTAAATACTTTTTTTCCCCACCGTGTAACAATGTACAGAACAGGAGCGCATTAGGTCTGTGGTTTAGTGGAAGTCTAAACAAGAAAAGGTAATAATTCACATATGGGATATATTGTCATCAGCACCACATTACCAATGTAAATCTCTGACCTCGCTATAATAAATATGTATAGTAAATATAGCGCATCCTTTTTAAAATTTCTGTCCACATTAAGTCCGTGACGGGTGATAGAGTCTGTGTTGGAGAATTGTAGTAAATGTCTCCCTCTTAGAAACAGATTCTAGAGCTCTAGAATAAGCAACGTGCTAATAAATTCACAAATTGCTGTTTCCAGAGAAGAAGCTGTAGATATTACCTAACACCCCAGCAGGGGGTGCTCTAACTCCACAGTACGTTCCCTAGTGTACTGGGGGCGCAGGACACTAGTGACGTCACAGACTGGAGCCAACAAGTGCTACAAGATCTTACGCATTTCAGAACGTCACAGATCCCTACGTCAGGGAAACCTAAGTGCGCTATAGCCCCCTTAATAAAGCCCTAGCAACCAATCATATTATGTAGATCTAAGTAACCGATGAGGTAAAATAATCAAACTTTATTAAACTAATAAAAAAAAAACAAATATAAACACAAGATGATATCTGCAGCCACATGAACAAACCTCAAACACTAAACCATATTAAACAAGAACATGTTCTTCTAGTATATACAACAAATCATTCTTGTAATTGACCCCAAGGGAAACCTGGTCTGGAGTTCTTCAACCCAAAAAGCTTCTTTTAGCCTCACCTGTTTGTCAAAGTCGCTCCTCGTCCAGGTTTCATAAATTTTTCCACTACAAAATATCGAAAGGTCACTCGGTTTCTATCATGAATTTCTATGAAATGTTTCCTTGCACCTGACATTTGCCAGATGTTGTGTTGATGCCGGTGAGGAGCTTGCAGTTCTCTGTTTTACCTTGCAGACAGTACTTCCAATATAGGTTTTCTCACATTTCATTCATTCAGTTGCACATATTGCATGATGTGTCTCACAATACATAGATGGATCTATAGTAACACAAGTGGAGGGGTCTGGAGAGGTGACTGGTAATTAGATGAGGGAGGTTAAATGCCCGATGCCCACAACTAGTTTGTGGTTTTTACAGCCCACACCATGCGGGCAATTGGCACTTGTCAGAGAAAACCACAATTTGGAAAAGGGACATTGGCTCCAGTTCATTCCACGTGTAAAAATAAAGATTTGTAACTGGAATATTTCATTCATTGAGATCTAGGATGTGGGTTTTGACTGTCCTCTTAATTTTTTTGATCAGTGTAGTAACACCGTTGGAGGGGTGACTGGGAATTTTAAAGTAAACCCCACTGGGGGGGTTTGTTATAAAGGGAATGCTGGGAATTAAAATATACAGCAGGGGATATGGGTTGGTTTTGGATGAGGGTGGGGTAATGGGGGAAAATTATACATAACCCACAGGGGATAGGGTTGGGATATGAGGTGGGGGGAATGCGGGGGACATTATCATAACACAGGGATTAGGGGAAGGATGATGAGAGGTAAAGGGAATGCGGGGGGACTTATACAAAACACAGGGGTGGGGTCGGGGGTTTGAGAGGGTAAAGGGAATGCTGGGACATTAACATAACGAGGGGATGGGGGTCTGGAGAGAGAGGGGTGAGGGGAATGTGGGACTTTAACGTAACAAAGGGATAGGATCTGGATGATGAGAGGTAAAGGGAAATGTGGGAATTATACATCACGGGGTTTATGGGTTGGATGATAAAGGGGTAAGGGGAAAAAGCTGGGACATTACAATAAACGGGGGGATGATGAGGGGTAAGGGGAAATGTTTGGACTTTATACATAAAAGGAGAGAGGGGTCGGATGAGAGAGGTAAAGGGAAGCTGGGACTTTATACTAACGAGGGGGATGATGGGTCGGGATGATGTGAGAGGGAGGGGAATGCTGGGACTTATACGAAACACAGGGGGATGGATCGGATATGAGGATGAGGGGAATTTGGGACATTAAATAAACAGGGATGGGGGTCTGGTGATGATGGGGTGGGGGGAAATGCTGGAATTTTTCAGAATGGGAATGGGTCTGGATATGAGAGGCGAGGGGAATGCTGGACAGTATACATAACCAAGGAATGAGGGCTGGATGAGGGAGGTGGGGGAATGCGGGACATTTACATAAACGGGGGGTGATGGGTCTGGTGATGAGGGGAAAGGGGAAATTTGGGGACATTAAACATAAAAAGGGGGTGATGGGTCTGGTGATGAGAGGTAAAAGGAATGTGGGACTTTAAAACATAACAGGGGGATGATGGGTCTGGATGATGATGAAGGGAGAGGAATGCTGGGACATTAAAATAACCTGGGGATGATGGAGGAAGGGGAAATTGGGGGAAATTATACATAAAACGGGGGTGATGTTTGGGTGATGGGGGGTAAGGGGAATGCTGGGACATTATACAAAACACAGGGGAGAGAGAGGTAAGGGGGAAAATGGGGGAATTATACAAATCAGGGTGAGGGGTCTGGATGAAAGGTAAAGGGAATGCGGGGACATTATAAATAACAGAGGGATATGGGGTGGATAGAGAGGTAGGGGAATGGGGACATTTTATCAAAACCCCAAGGGGATGTGAGAGGTAAGGGGGAAAATGCGGGGACATTAACATAACAAGGGGATGATGGGTTGGATTGAAGGAAAGGGGGAATGCTGGGACATTATAATAAAAGGGGATGTGGGTTGGTGAGATGAGAGGTGAGGGGAATGCTGGGACTTTTTAACAACCGGGGTGATGGTTGGTGATAGGGGTTGAGGGGATGCGGGAATTATAATAACACGGGGATGAGGGGTTTTGGATGATGAGGTGAGGGGAATGTGGGACTATCATAACACAGGGGAGATTCTGGATGATGAGAAAGGGGAAATGCTGGGCTTTAACATAACACAGGGGTGAGGGGCTGGAAATGAGAAGGGGGAAAAGGAATGCTGGGAAAATTATACATAACAAGGGGTATGATGGGTCTGGTTATGATGAGAGGTGGGGGGAATGCGGGGACTTATACATAACAAGGGGTTGATGAGAGGTAAGGGGAATGTTGGGAATTATCATAACGGGGGACAGGGTTGGAGAGATGAGAGGGGGGGGGAATGCTGGGACATTATCGAAACCCGGGGGGATGATGGATCTGGTGATGAAGATGGGGGGAAATTTTGGGACTTTATACAAAACCCAAGGGGGGGATCTGGTGAGGAGGTAAAGGGAAGTGGACATTATCATAAAAAGGGGACGATGGGTCTGGATGATGATGAGAGGGGGGGGGAAGGGGGGAAATTATAGAAACACAGGGGATGGGGTTTGGGATGGAGAGGTAAGGGAATGGGGGGAATTATACAAACAGAGGGGATATGGGGGCTGGATGTAGAGGTAAAGGGATGCTGGGACATTTTAAAAACCCCCGGGGGGAGATGGGGAAAAGGGGAATGCTGGGAATTAATAAACAGGGGATAAGGGTCTGGATGAGAGAGGAAAAGGGAAGGGGGGACATTATCATAACAGAGGGGATGAGGGGGTGGATGATGAGAGGTAAAAGGGAAGCTGGGACATTATATAAACAGGAATGATGAGAGGAAAGGGGGAAGCGGGCTTTATACATACACGGGGGGATGATGGGTTGGATATGAGAGGTAAAGGGAATGCGGGAAAATTATAAAAACGGGGGTTGATGGGTCGGATGGAGAGGGGTGGGGGGAAATGCGGGGAATTATCGTAACGGGGGATGTTATCGGTGATGAGGATGGGGGGAATTTTGGGGAATTATACATAAACAAAGGGGGAGAGGGGTTTGGGTGGATGAGAGGTGAGGGAATGCTTGGACATTATAAAAAACATGGGATGAGGGTCTGGATGATGAGGGCGGGGGAAAGGGGGCCCATTATACAAAAAAAGAGATGTGGGTCGGAAAGATGATGGGAGGTAAAGGGGGAATGCTGGGACATTATAAAGGAAATGGGATAGGGGTTGGATGATGAAGGGGAATGTGGTAAATTTACATAAAGGGGATAGGGCCCTGCTGGATGAGATGGACCTTTGTGTTGTCGGTTTCCCTAAAAGTTGTAGGTGTTGCTGTCTTGTCTCCAGGGGGATGGGAGTACAAAAAGGGGACACATGGATCTGTACCAGGAGGTCATATGGAGGTTTACGGGTCGTGATATAAAAGGTGATGAGTAAGTACGTAAGGAGAAACCATCACCCCCCAATCCTTCTTTTCCCCCTCTCTCCTGTCTTATCGAGAATTTGGGGAGGTGATGAATTTGATAATAAAGATAGACCACAGCTCAAGTACCATCACTCTTGCCCCCTACAGAGGATCCAGTAGGAGAAATCCAGCAAGAGATGTCCCATCCTTTTTTTTCCCCGGACTGTCCGGGGGAAATGCCCCAAAAGAATCATCAGGTAGATGGGCGAAGTTCCTCAAATATACCAAAGGAAAACAACCGCACTTATTTCACTGGTTATATCTTTTTAGGAGGAAATGTGATTGATTTAAGGTTGAATGAAACAGAAGAGATGGACGTCCCCGGGATTCCCCAGGTAAGAGCCCTTCACAATTGTATACAGGGTGTGGACCTCCTGCAGTCATGATGGGCTCATGATTTTGGGGGGTTTGATGTTTATCTGTTGCTGTATGAATTGTTCCATATTTCCATCCGGGGGAAAATTACTGTTATTTAAGATTGAGGGTTTTGGAGAAGCAAAGAGAGGAAGCCCCGGGAGTCCTAAAGTGGAACTATTTGAAAAAAGATGAGCCCCACAGTCCTGCATGGGCAAATGACGGGATGCCCGTCCCAAGGAACGGCAGCAAAGTCACAAGATAGAAAAGGTATCCAGCCGCATCCCAAAAAATTTAAAAAATCATTTTTAATTTTTATTGTTTAAAAGTTTCCAAAAAAAAAATAAATGCCCTCCCAGTAAAATAAAAGTAGTAGACAGTCCAGAGGGAAGAGGGAAGCAGTAACGGTTTTTGGGCTTGCGAACAAAACCCCAATCATGCATGTCTAACACAAAATGAATGCTTTTTTAGACGTAAACCTTAGAAATACCAGTAGCTTTAAAATTAATTATTTGCCCCTATCTTTCCTTGTTTGCCGCGGGCCACAGTAAACCCCGGTGTGGAGGCAAACAAGTGAGGTAACCATGGCGAAGCCGGAAGTGCGCATATCCGGACAGCGCAACGCAACCCGCAGCCTAGTGAAAGGCAAAAGGGAGATCCCGGGATGCGCGTGCGTGAGCCAAAAGGTCCGAGCACGCAAGGGACTGGGACAAGGGGAAATACCCGGAATCCCGACCCAGGTAACAGGATAAGCGCTCAGCGCAGTAAAAAGTGGGGAAACGGCAAAAAAAGGCGATGAGTGGATTAAAAAATACCCTTTTTTTGATTGATTTTATGGGAAGTATGATTAGTACCATCTTAAGGGGGGGGTGAAGAAAGTCACATATTGGGGTAACAAAAAATTTAAAAACCCAAATAAATAATTCATAAAAACAAAATTTTTCACTTTAAAAATCCAGAAAAATTAATTAATTGGATGTCTAATGAAAAATGATTCTCGTCGAATTTAATCCATAGGAACCAAAGTATTTTTGTCATAATCCAATATGCTTTCCCCATCCAGAAAACGTTCTAAATCCCCCCCCATTTGGAACGGACCCCTGTTCTATACCAAAAAAAACCCTTTTGGCAAAACACATTTAACTTTTTTAAAATGGATTTAAATTTGATTTATTTCGGAATTTTTGATTTCCCAAATTGCTCCCAAAAATCCACTTTGGCTTCCCCTTTTCTGCCAAATAAAATAAAAACGTTGACATAACCCCCATAAACAGATGATGAGAATTGCAGTTTATGAACACGGTAGGGAAATTTTCCGTGTTCCAGGCACAAAAAACTTTAATTTAATGCAATTTTTCAAGTTCGGCAGGGGGTTAGGCCACATTTGAAGAACCCTTTTACTAAGCCCACGTTGGCTGTTAAAATATTGTTGGAAATTATTAGATATAAAAGGGGGTCTCCCAAGGTTTTTTGGCCCCGGTGATACTACACGGGGCCCCCGTCAAATTGTTTAAATTTGTCTTCCCCAATAAATGGGTAAGTTCTTTGACAAATTTTTGATTTCATTAAATTGCCAGTAGTCCAACACGGGGGAGGGGGATTGCTAAGGGGTTGTTGATTTTGTTTCTAATAGCCATCCTAACCTCCGTATTCCTGCTAGCATTTTTTTAGGAGACCCTTTGGAAGCCGGTGCATGAGCCTATTTTCATTTTTTTAGATTCTTGAAAATGATTCTAATGTACGTTAGTCTGCCCCGCAACATCCCCCTGGGTACTGCCTTAGAGGATTTTCCTGATAGCATTGAAAAGCTATCGATTACCTGTGTTTGTTTTTATATGTAGACGAGCTAAAAATTTTTGTTTGTACCTACAAGTAAATCCCAAGAAAAAAATGTTAGTATTAAATTGAATGTGAATTTTTAAGTTAAAGGATATTTTGTTAAATATAGCGCAAAGAGGCAGGCAGAACATCCCCTTCCCAAAAAATTGAAAACACAATGTATTGCCCAACCCCCATCTGGTGGCAAATGGATTATCAAGGAAAAAACATAAGTTCTTCCCACCCGGCCTAGTAAGGTTTTCCAAGAGGGGGAAAATTTCGCCCCTTTTACCCCCTCCTGTGGCTGTAAAAAAAATGAAAGATTTAAAGGAAAAAAATTGTGAGACTGAGAAAGCATGACTTGAGAATAAAAATTTTTTAAATTTACAAGAAATTTTCTATTTCCCTAAATGAAAAAAAGTACCTGCATTTCCCCATAGTGGGGAATATATAATAAAAATTCCCGTCCAGTGTAATCCATTGGAATCAGCCTGCCATACCTTGTGTTGAAGAGATTGCAAAACACTTTTTCTGTCTGTGATACCTGGGACCCGTGTAACAAAAATGAAGGGCGAATCTACCACTTTGGGTGTCCTCGAAAGGAGCCAAACCCAGACCAATGGGGCTCATTGGTGGAACGTGGGATTTTATGGGTTTTTGGCAATCCTACAACACTGGGGGAATTTTTGGGTTCAACATTTATATAAACCCCCTGCTTTGGCTGAGAGTTCTAGCAAATTCCTCTCAACCAGTTTAGCAATCGTTATTAAACCTCGTGTGGGGCACTGTTAAAATTTAGGTACGTGGATTTATCCTCAATAAGGGAATTCAATTGCTAAATAGTCATCTTTGTTTAAAAAAAACAAAAGTGCCCCCCTTATCCGCCATCTTTATTTCAATCAAACCATGGACTCAGTTTTTTTTAAGGGGGTTTTTTTTAAAGAGGGGTTAAGTTGAAGGGGGGGAAACCCTTTTTTGACCTTTTTTGTAGCAAACTTGTTCTTTTTCCCCTAAAGACTGGAATTTATCCATCGCGATTCCTGGGTGAATTGGGTAGAAATCTGGGTTAGTAGTTTAAACATTTTTGGGTTGCATAATTGTTTAATGTAAAACATTTTCAGATTTTAAATCATTTAAAGGGTGAAGGCTTATGTTCAGGGAAAAGAAAGACAATTAAAAAATACATTAGTAGCAAAACCCATTTCACCAGAATGGCACTAATGGGAGACCGAAAGTTTTGTCCTGCCAGAAGTGTGCTTTACCCCTGGTAATCTTATAAATTTTTTTAATTCCTTCATAGTTTAAATAGATCAAAATTTTCTCTAAGGCAAATTAAGGGCCAATGAGAGGCACCAACAGGGCTTTAGACAAAGGACGGAAGAAAAATTGAGTCATCTAAAGGGATGTTTGTTTATTTTTTGGTTCCCCTTAGCCGGTTAACACGTGCTTGGCGACCTTTTTGGGTGTTTGCGTCCTCCCCTGTGTTGTCGTTTTTTTGACTGTGAACGTTTTTTATTCCTAGGATTTTTGTAGTATGAATGTCCGTTTTTGTCTATAGTTGAAAACAGTCCCGGGGGGGATCCAAGGGGTACCGTGTTATCCACGAACTAAATTTTTTTGGATCAAAGCTTACTTTTCTGTCTTTATTCTTCCACCTTTTATTTCTAGACGGACTTTTTAAGATAGGCTTTGGATTATGCCAGCTAGAAGTACGGCGTCCCCATTCATATACCTGATCATGGGTATAGTCATCCATTCATTTTAAATTTTTAAATTTTTTTTTGGTTTCCCATAATCGATTCCCCGTTGAGAATGTTACTTGTAAATTTTTAAATTTCCCTGGTTTTTTGATGAAAAGTCCTGGTATTGCACAATTTCAGATTCCAAAAAAATTTTTATTGAAGGATAACCCAAAGTGAGGCTGAAGAAGAAAAAGAGGGGAGTGATGACCGGGGAGAGTGATGTGAAGGGGGAGACCCCCAGAAGATGTGAAAAAGGGTGAGTATAATAATTCAGGGGTTTTTTCGGGGATCCTGTGTTATCCCGGTGCGGGGCCTGAGGAGGTGACTTCTCCCAAGGCTTTTAAAGGGCCGCCGTAATGAGTTGGACAGGATTGGGGGTTATTTGCTTGTTTGAACATCTGCACCTACGCCAGGATCTGAGGAACTTAGTAGTTCCCACTTTAGCATATTTTTCCAACTTTTGAAAATGGTCATCATGGAAACCTGAAGTTGGGCCCGCAAGGCATGCCCCCCCCAAAATTTAAAAGACCACAGGCTCTTTTTCAACCCCACATTCCCTTTTTCAAAAGGTTGGCTCCACCTAACTTGTAAGGGGTTTAAAGAAAGAAATTTAGGTTTTGGCATCACCCGGGTTTTCCCAATTGATAGCCTTTCGCCCCGGAGGTGAATAACTGACTATTACCTCCATAATATTTGTAGAACCATGACACAAGTTCGCAGACGAAAAATTCCCTCCATACATTGACCATATAGTGGTAAAACCCATGTACACAGGCTCGGAGACTAAATTTACCTCCATACAGTGAGCTATAGGGGTTTTATACCAGTGTCAAGACCGAGACTTATATTACCTCCATACAGTGACCTATAGTGGTAAAACCAGTGTACACAGCCTGCAGACTTTATATTACCCCCAAAGAGTGGTAAAACTTGTGACGGCCTAAGACTGCCCTACCCCTACAGTACCAAAAAGTTTTTGATACAGTCTGCGTGCCTGTGTCACTTTTTTTACCACAATGGTCATGGGTGGGGGAATATACAATCTATAGAGCAGTTTTCACTGGTATTTACCTCTGCCAGTGACCATTAGTGGAAATACCTTTTACTGGCTCTACGACGTTATTTTCCTAAATACAGTAAAAATAGGGTCGTCCCATGTACCAGGCTCCTATGTGTAATTAACTCCAACATGAACAATAGTGGTCAAAACCCAGTTCACAGGCTCTGAATTAATTACCCCATACGTGACCAAAGGGGAGATACCAGGTAAAAGGGCTCTGCAACTGTAAAATTACCACCATAAGGGGTAGAAACATTGTGCACAGGCTCTACAGACTGTTATTACCCCCTCAGTGCCCCTATAGTGGTAGATCACTGCAGTGCCGTGTACATGTTATCACCACAAATGTTACTGTATGAAGGTAATATAAAATCTGTAGAGCAATTTACACTGGAGTTACCTCTGTACAGGACCAAAGGGGTAATACCAGTGCACGGGCTCACACACTGTATATTCCTCAATACAGTGAACAAATAGGGGGTGATACCAGTGCACACGGCTCTGTAACTTATTACCTACAAAATGGGAAAATATGTGGTAGAACCAGTGTCCAGCCTCTGCGGACGTTTAAGTGACTTCAGTGCAGTTACATCTAGTTACTCACCAGAGATATCTTCTATGAAGCCACCTTTATACAAACTCTACATAAGGTGATAGGTGGGGAGGGTATGGGGTGATAGGTGGAGGTGGAAAGGTTATGGGGTTTATAGGGGGAGGTGAGAGGACTATGGCATATTAGGTGTAGAGGTTATAGAGTAATGGGGGGTTGTATTTTGTTTGGGAATGGGGGGCATAGCAAATGGTGGGGGGGGGTGGAAAATAAAGTACGAGCCCCCCCTTACGACTCTTTGGGGGGGGGGGAAAAGGACCATCCTCCGGGGATTTTGCGTGGGCTGTTTAAATGTGCCCCCCCGAATCAATTGTTTTAAAGGGGAATATCACCTACCGTCCGTAATGTCTTGATGGGGTCAAAAGTTAAAAAAATTGGTTTACCAAAAGAATAAAATAAAAAAAAAAAAATAACAATAAAGGCATAACCCTTCCCTTTAATGCCTTACAATGGGAAAAAACAAAGCACTAAAACAAAAAATTACATAAAAGAACATGATATCAAAACCTACATGACTAACATACTGACTACAAACTTTCTAACACAACTTGGCCTTGTATACTGTATATGCGAAGCCACGTCCACACCTTTACATGCCCACAGTTCCACCCCTTTCTCCGCTATCTTTCGGCCTCTTTTATGGTTGTTTTGTCCAATCATTTTCCAGTTATACGAAATCCATTATTTGTTGTAATATCTTTAACTTCTGATGGCGTTGTGAAATGCTCCTAAAGACCCATTAGGCCTAGGCTTTGTCACCCAAAACAGTCAAAGAGCCTGAACAATGGATGTCACCCCAAAAGCTTATTAACACTCTGTTGCCTTACTGAGTGAACAAAAGGTTTTTGTTTACCCCCGGAAAAACCAT
>JAODAL010083315.1:0-11293 GCA_025379985.1 Phyllomedusa bahiana
GCTGAGGCTGGGGTGCTCCAAAAACTAGATCTGTCGCGAGGCGTGTCTCCATATAGTCTGTACAGCAGGGCTGTGGTCCCCATACAATCCGACCGGAGGTGTGGCTTAAACTAGGGTCCTGACAGAGGGCTTTGTGCTCCTATACTAGATCCTGACGCAGAGGCTGTGTGCTCCTATACTAGATCCTTTTAAAGCCGATGATGAGGTCCTAACAGTCCCGTACAGCGGGGGCTGTGTGCTTATACTAAGATCCTGTACAGCGAGGCCTGTGTGTTCCTATACTAGATCCTTTTACAGCAGAAGGCTGTGTGCTCCAAAACTAGATCCTGTTACAGCGGGGAGGCTGTGTGCCCCCTATACTAGATCCTGTAACACGGAGGCTGTGTGCTCCTATACTAGATCCTGTACAGCAGGGGCTGTGAACTCCTATACTAGATCCTGTAACAAGGAGCTGTTGTGCTCCTATACTTAGATCCTTAAGCAGTAGGCTGTGGCTCCTAATACTAGATCCTGTACAGCGGAGGCTGGGGTGCTCCTATACTAGTCCTGTGAGCAGAGGCTTGTGCTCCTATACTAGGGTCCTGTACAGCGGAGGCTGTGTGCTCCTATAATAGATCCTGTACAGCGAGGCTGTGTGCTCCTTACTAGAAACCTGTACAGCGGCATGCTGTGCTTCCTATAAATAGACCCCGTACAGCGGAGGCTGTGTGCTCCTATACTAGATCCTGGCAGCGGGAAAGGCTGTGCTCCTATACTAGATCCTTTTACAAGGGAGGCTGTGGCACCTATACTTAGATCCTGTTACAGCGGAGGGGGTGTGTGCTCCTATACTAGATCCTGTACAGCGGAGCTGTGTTTCTCCTATACTAGATCCTGTACAGCTAGGCTGTGTGTCCTATACTAAGATCCTGTTTCCGCAGGGGGGGCTGTGTGCTCCTATACTAGTCCCGTACGCGGAGGCTGTGTTCTCCCTTACTAGATCCTGTACAGCGGAGGCCTTTTGCTTCCTATACTAGACCCTGTCAAGTGGGGGCTGTGTGCTCCTATACTAGATCCCTGTTACAAGCGGCTGTGCTCCTATACTAGATCCTGTACAGCGAGGGCTGTGGCTCCTATACTAGAATCCTGGTACAGCGGAAAGGGTGTGTGCTCCTATACTAGATCCTTACACGGAGGCTGTGTGCTCTATACTAGATCCTGTACAGCAGAGGCTGTGTGCTCCCCATACTAGATCCTTTTACAAGCAGAGGCTGTGTGTCCCTATACTTAGATCCGTTCGCGAGGCTGGTGCTCCTATCTAGACCCCGTACAGCGGAGGCTTGGTTCTCTATACTAGACCTTAACATGGGGAAAAGGCCCCGTGTGCTCCTATTCTAATCCCCGTCAAGGTGGAGGGTGGTCCCAAAACAAGATCCTGACAGCGGGGGTTTTGGTGTTCTCCCTTTCTAGATCCTGTAAGGGAGGCTGGGGGGGCTCCCTTTTAATCCTGTACAGGAGGCGTGTGCTCCAAACTTAACCTTAAGCAGAGGCTGTGTGCTCCTATACTAGACCTGAAAGCGGAGGCGTGGCCCAATCTAGATCCTTAAATTTTGGGGGGGTTTTGTTTTGCTCCTAACTAATCCTGTAAAAAGCAGAAGGCTTTTGGGTCCTATAAAAGATCCGTACAGGGAGGCTGTTTCCTTACTAGAACCGTACACAGAGGGCTGTTGGGCCCCTATCTAACCCGTAAGCGGAAAAGGTTGTGTTGCCCTAAAACTAATCCTGGAAGCAAGGCTGTGTGCTCCTATACTAGATCCCGACGCAAAAAGGCTGTGGGGGCTCCTATACTAAACCCCTTAAAAGGGAGGTGTGTGTTTCCAAAAAAAATCCTGTACAGCGGAGGGTTTTTGCCCATCAAAAACCTGTACAGGGGAGGCTGTGGCCCCCAAAAAAAAGATCCGTACAGAAAGGCGTGTGCTCCTATACTAGATCCCCGTACAGCAGGGCGTGGGGGGCTCCTATACTAAATCCTGTACAGCGAGGCTTTGGCTCCCCCATACAATCCGACAGGGAAAGGCTGTGTGCCCCCCTATACTTTTAACCCCGACAGCAGAGGCTGGTGCTCCAATACAGACCCGTACAGCAGAGGCTGTGTGCTCCTATACTAGACCTGTACAGCAAGCGGTTGTCTCCTATACCTAGACTGTACAGCAGGCGGCTGTGTCTCCTATACTAGATCCTTACAGCGGAGGCTGTGTGCTCCTATACTAACCCGACAGCGAGGCTTTTGCTCCTTACTATACCCCGTCAGCTGAGGCTTTGTCCTATACTAGACTCCTGTACAGCGAGGCTGTGTGCTCCTATACTAGATCCCTGTACAGAGAGGCTGTGGGGCTCCTATACTAGTCCTTTACAGCAGAGGCTGTTTTGCTCCTATACTAGATCCTGTAACAGCAAGGCTGTGTGCTCCTATACCTAGATCCCTGTAAAAGCGAGGCCTGTGTGATTTTATCTAGATCCTGTACGGGGAGGCTGTGGCTCCTAACAGCCCCGTACGCGGGCTGTGTTCCCATACTGATTGAAAAGGAGGCTTTTTGTCCAATACTAGATCCTTCAGCGTGGGTGTGCTCCTATACTAGCCTGTAAAAGCGGGGCTGTGGCTCCTATACTAGATCCTTAACGGAGGCTGTGTGCTCCCATACAGATTGTACAGCGGGGTGTGTGCTCCTAACTTTAAATCCTGTACGCAAAGGGTTGTGCCCATACTAGATCCGTACAGCGGGCCTGTGCTCCTATACGATCTTACAGGGGGCTTTTGCTCCAAAATAGAATCCGTCAGGGAGGCTTTTGGCCCCCTCTAACCTGTACAGCGGGGGTGTGGCCCTATACTAATTGTACAGCGAGGGTGGGCTCCATATAGTCCGTACAAGGGGGTGGCCCTATACTGTCCTAACTAGACCCTGGGACAGCGGAGGCTGTGTGCTCCTATACTAGATCCTGTATACGCGGAGGCTGTGTGCTCCTATAACTTAGATCCTGTACAGCAGAGGCTGTTGCTCCTATCCCAGATCCTGTACAGGGAGCTGTGTCCCTAATAAGATCCTGTAAAGGGGGGGGGCTTGTGTGTGCTCCTATACTAGACCCTGTACAGCCGAGGCTGTTTGCTCCTATACTAGATCCTGAAGCAGAGGCTGTGTGCTCCTATTACTAGATCCTGTACAGGGAGGCTGTGTGCTCCTTACTTTGATCCTGTACAGCGAGGCTGTGTGGCTCCTAACTAAATTCCTGTAACAGCGGAAGGCTGTGTGCTCATATACTAGATACTGTACAGCAGAGGCTGTGGCTCCTATACTAGATCCTTACAGCAGAGGCTGTGTGGCTCCTATACTAGATCCTGTCCAGCAGAGGCTGTGGTGCCCCCTATACCAGATTCCTGTACAGCAGAGGCTGTGTGCTCCTATACTAGATCTTCCGTACAGGCCAACGGCTGTGTGCTCCTTTTACTGATCCTGATACAGCGGGCGTGTGCTCCATATTAGATCCTTGTAACAGCGGGGGCTGGTGGCTCATACTAGATCCTTAAAACAAAAGTGTGGCCCTATAACCAAAAATCCTGTACAGTAGAGGCTTGCGGCTCCTAAACTAGATTCCTTTACAGCAGCGTGCGTGCTCCCTACTAACCTGTAAAAGGGGGCTTGGTTTTCCTCCTAATACTAGACCTGTACAGCGAGGCTGTGTCCCCCTATACTGATCCTGTACAGCGGCGAGTGTTGCTCCTATACTAGATCCTGTACAGCGAAAACTGTGTGCCTTTACTAGATCCTGACGCAGAGGGCTGGTGTCCATCTAGATTGGTAACAGTGAGGTTTTGTGCTCTTTTACTTAGTTTCCCGTAAAGGGAGGGCTGTTTGCTCCTATAAATAGATCCGTACAGCGGAGGCTGTGGCCTCCTATACTAGCCTTTTAACAGCGGGGCTTGTGCTCCCCATACTAGACCTGTACCAGCGGAGGCTGTGTGCTCCTATAACTAATCCTGTAAAAGCAGAGGCTGTGTCTCCTATACTAGATCCTGTACAGCGGAGGCTGTGTGCTCCTATACTGAATCCTGTACAGCGGAGGCTGTGTGCTCCTATAAAATAGATTCCTGTACAGCGGAGGCTGGTGGTCCCTATACTAAAATCCTGTACAGCGGAGGCTGTGTGCTCCTATACTAGATCCTACAGCACAGGCGTTGTGCTCCTAACTAGATCCCGTACAGGCGGAGGCTTGGGCTCCTATACTAGATTTCCTGTACAGCAGAGGCTGTGTCCCTATACTAGATCCTGTACAGCGGGGGCTGTGTGTCCTATACTAATCCTGTACAGCGAGGCTGTGGGGCTCCTATAACTAGTCCTGTACAGCGGAGGCTGTGTGCTCCCTATACTAGATCCTGTAAGCAAGCTGGGGGTGTTTCCATACTAGATCCTGTACAGCAGAAAGGCTGGTGCTTCCTATACTAGATCCTGTACAAGCTGAGGGTGTGGCTCCTATACTAGATCCTGTACAGCGGGGGCTGTTTTGCTCCTATACTAATCCTGTAACAGGGAGGCTGTTGCTCCTAAAACTAGATCCTGTACAGCAGGGCTGTTTGCTCCTATACTAGATCCTGTACAGCGGAGGCTGTTTTGCTTCCTTACTAGATCCTGTAACCCGCGGAGGCTGTGTGCTCCTATACTAGACCTGTACAGCAGAGGGTGTGCTCCTATACTAGATCCTGTACAGAGAGGCTGTGGTGCTCCTATACTAGATCTGTTACACGGAGGGCTGTGTGCTCCTATACTTAGATCCTGTACAGCCGAGGCTGTGTGCTCCTTACTAGATCCCGTACAGCAGGAGCTTTTTGTGCTCCTATACCTAGATCCTGTACAGGGCAGTGTTTGCTCCTTATACTAGATCCTGTACAGCAGAGGCTGTGCTCCCCATACAAAATCCTGTAAAACAGAGGGCTTGTGTGCTCCATACTAAATCCTGTAACAGCGGAGGCTGTGGCTCCTATACTAGATCCTGTACAGCGGGGCTTGTGCACCTATTTCTAGATCCCCGTACAGCAGAGGCTGTGTGCTCCTATACTAATACATCACAGGGAAGGCTGTGTGCTCCTATACTAAAATCCTGTACAGCGAGGCCCGTGTGCTCCTATACTAGATCCTGTACAGCAGGGCTGTGGCTCCTATACTAGATCCTGGTAACAGCGGAGGCCTGTCTCCTATACTAGACTACAAATACACGAGGGGCCTGCTTATTTCTTTTTTAGATTTTATTTAAGCCCCGTTTTAATACAATATAGATCCCGACAACTAGCTGGTGTGTCTATACTAGATTGACAGGGCGCTTGTGTACTCGTAAACTGTCCTGTACAGCAGAGGGTGTCCCCAAAAAAATCCGTCCAGAGGGCTGTGTTCTTTCCCCTTCCCACACATGTTCCCTTAACTAGACCCACAGGGGAGGGTGTTGTTTATAAAATTTTGTAAGAGAGGGTTTTTGTTATATATTGTAGAAACCCCCTGTACAGCAGAAGGGGCCCCCTTACAGATCGTTAACAACAAGCCCTTTTTTTACAGGGTCTGTTAAAGGGGAAACCCCGGGTCCTATATAGGGCCACAGCCCCCGAAAATGTTGGGGTCCTTACAGTTGTAAAGCCCAAAAGCCTTTGTGCGGTCTTAAAAAACCCAGTCCCTGACAGGGCATGGCCCTTTTCTGTACAGGATCTGTAAACAACGCCTCCCTTACAGATCGTAAACAAAGCCTTGGGGGTCATATGGGCCGCCCCGCGAAGGCTGTTTGGGGCCCCCCTTTCAGGGCTGTAAGCCCAAAACCTTGTGCAACTATATAAAAAACCTGTTACAGCAAAGGAAAAATTTTCTACAGATAAAACCACAGCCCCTGTGCTTTATAACCAAAGTCCGACAGGGAGAGTGGGGCCCCCTTTCAGATCTTAAGGCAAAGCCGTTGTCCATATAGGGCCCCAACCCCGGACACAAACCACACCTCCCACAACATAAAAACACACACCTCGTTCTCTTAAAAACCCCCTCTTCTCTAATCACACCCCTTTACAGGGCTAGTTTAACCCAAAAACCCTCAAGGATTGATGGGGCACACACTCCCCCAACAATAAGGGGAAAAGTTCTTAAGGGGATGGGCACAAGCTCTGCGTACAGGATCAGTAAGGGCACACGCCTCGGGTGTACAGGGCAGTAAAACACACACCCCAAATCCCGATGGAAAGCCCCCGGAAATCTAGTTGGGCCCGGGCCCCCTGCGGAAAAAAAAACTAGTATCACACATTTTCATCTATATAACACACAGGGGTAAGGTTGATGGAAAAATTTTTAAGGGTATTAGGGGGAAAAATGTTAAATTAGTAAGGAAAAAGTCCCTTTTAATTTTTGTAAGGGAAAAATTTTGTTACAGGTTTTGTATAGGGGAAAAAAATTGGGAAGATTAAAATATAGGAAAATGCTTAAGGTTAGAGGGGAAAAAAATTTGGTCAGATCTATATAGGGAAAACGCCTCCTGTACAGGGCATATAGGAGCAAAAGCCTGGTACAGGATCTAGAAGGAGCACCAGCCTCCGCTGAAAAGGGGCTAGATAAGACACAGCCTCCGCGTACAGGATCAGTAAGAGACACAGCCTCCGCTGTACAGGATCTATATTGGAGCACAAGCCTCGCTGTACAGGATCATAAAAGGAAAACACAGCCTCCCGCTGTTTAGGGTCAGTAAAGCACACAGCCCCCCTGTCAAATCTATATAGGGGCACACACCCCGCTTACAGGGTCTATAAAGGGGCACAAGCCCGCTGTACAGGACATATAGAGCACACCCCTCGCTTCAGGATCATATAGGGGCAAAAAGCCTCCGCTGTAAGGGTCTAGTAAGGAGCACACAGCCTCTGCTGTACAGGATCATATGGGGCCCAACCCTGCTGACAGGATCTAGTATAGGGGCACACCCTCCGCTTACAATTTTAGTTAGGGGCACACAGCCTCCGCTGACAGATCATATAGGACAACAGCCCCGGTACAGGGTCTAGTATAGGGGCCCCAGCCTCGCTTTTCAGGATCTAGTAAGGACACACAGCCCCGCTGTACAGGATCTAGAAGACACACAGCCTCCGTACAGGGTCTATATGGAGCACAAACCTTGCTGTACAGGATCTTTATAGAGCACACACCCCCCGCTTTTCAGGATCTGTAAAGGGGGCACACAGCCTCGCGGGAAGGACAGTATAGGAGCCCCCACCCCCCTTACGGATTATAAAAGCACACAGCCCCCCGTAAGGTCTATATAGGACCAAACCCTTACAGGTCTATATAGGAGCACACACCTCCCCGGGGACAGGTCAGTATAGAGCCCCAGCCTCTGCTGACAGGATTTTAGTTAAAGGGGCCCCCGCCTTTGCTGTCAGGTCTAAAAGAGCACACAGCCCCCGCTTTACAGGGCTAGATAGGACACACAGCCTCGCTTACAGGCTAGTTTGGACACACACCTCCCGTACAGGACTAGTATGGGCCAGCCTCTGCTTACAGGACAGTATAAGCCCCACCCCGCTTACAGGATTATATAGGACACCCCGCCCTGCTGGACAGACAGTATAGAGCACACAGCCTCCGCGTAAGGGTCTAGTAAGGAACACAGCCCCGCTGACAGGTCTAGTTAAAAACGTTTTTCCCGGCGGGGGAACACCTCCCCCTGTACAGTCAGTAAAGGACACACACCTCCCCTGTACAGGATCCAGTTAGAGACACGCCCCCTTTCAGGACAGTATGGAGCACACGCCCGCTTTCAGGGCTAGTATAGGAGCACACAGCCTCCGCGTACGGTCTAGTATGGACACAAGCCCCCGCTGTAAGGATCAGTATAGGGCCAAAAGCCCTGCTTACAGATATATAGGGGCACACAGCCTCGCTTACGTCTAGTATGGAGCACACAGCCCGCTGACAGCTATATAGGAGCCCCCACAGCCTCCGCTGTAAAGGTCTATAGGAGACCAGCCCCGCTTAAAGGGCTAGTATAGGGGCCACACCCCCTGTACAGACTATATAGGGGCACACACCCCGCTGTAAGGATCTATAAGGAACCCCACCTTGCTGACAGGATCTAGATGGAGCACACACCTCCTGTACGGGTCTAAATGCAACCAGCCCCGTAAGGATCTAGTAAGGAGCACACAGCCTCCGCTGTACAGACAATATGGGCACAAACCCCCGCTGTCGGATCTAGTATAGGGGCACACCCTCCCTGTACAGGCTAATAACACACAGCCTCGCGTCAGGTCTTTAGGGGAAAAAGGGGGAAGGGGAAAAAGGGGGCAAAGGTGGGGGGAAAAGGGGGCACACAGCCTCCTGTACAGGGCAGTAAGGGGCACACAGCCTCTGCTGTACAGGACTAGTATAGGACAAACCCCCCTGTGTACAGACTAGTAAGGGCACACAGCCCCGGGTGTACAAATTATATAGGACACACAGCCTGCTGTACAGGGCATTAGGGGCAACCCTCCCCCACAGGACAGTATAGGAGCACACAGCCTCCGCTGTCAGATTTGTAAGGAGCACACAGCCCCCGGGTTACAGGTCTGTAAAGGGGCAACAGCCTCCGCGTACGGGGTCTATAAAGACCACCCTCCGCGGGGACAGACTAGTATAAGACACAACCCCCCCTTTCAAAACTGTAAGGGGGCCACAAGCCCCCCTTACGGATCTAGATAGGAGCACAATCCCCGCTTCAGACTATATAGGACCACACCCCCGTACAGGACTAGTATAGGAGCACAAAGCCTCCTTACAGGACTAGAAAAAAGGGAAAACACCTCCGCGTCAGGCTGAAAGAAAACCCCCCCGTAAGGCGAAAGGGCCCCACAGCCCCCGCGTACAGGATTTAGTTTGGGAAACCCCAGCCTCCCCCTTACAGGTTTTAGATAAGAAAAAACCCCGCTGAAGGATCTAGTAAGGGGCACACCCCGTGACAGGGTCTATTTTAGGAGCCACCCCCTCCCGTACAGGTCTGTAAGGAGCACGCCCTGCGACGGATCTAGTTAAAACAACCTCGCTGGGACAGGTCTATAAGGACACACAGCCCCCCTGAAAAGGATCTAGTATAGGGCCCCACCCCCTTTTGCTGTTAGGACCCCCCCCTACAACAAGGGGGGGCCCCCGCCTCCGCGTACAGATTATATAGGAGCACACGCCCCGCTTACGGATCTAGTAAGAGCACAAGCCTCGCTTAAGGGGCTAGTATAGGAGCCCCACAGCCTCCCCGTCAGGACTAGTATAAACACACACCCCCTGTCAGGATCTTTAAAGGACACAAGCCCCCTGTACAACTATTTAGGAACCCCCAGCCCCCCGCTGTACAGGACTAAAATAGGAACAAACCTCCCGTACAGGATCTAGTAAAGGAGCCAGCCTCCCGTACAGGGTCTATAAAGGAGCAACAGCCCGGGGTGTAAGGACAGTTGGGGCACCAGCCTCCTTGTACAGGATCAGATAGGAGCAACCCGCCTCGCGACAGATCTAGATGGAGACACAGCCCCCGCTGTAAGGACCATATAGGGGGCACCACCCCGCGTAAGGATTTGTATAGGAAACCTCCGCTGTAAAATTTTTGGGCCCGTTTTTCTGTACAGAACTATAAGGAGCACACGCCTTGCGACAGGTTAGAAAAGGACACCACCTCCGCTGTCAGGGTCTAGTTTAGGGGGCACCACCTCCGCGACAGGTCAGTAAGGGGCACACCCTGCTGTACAGGTCTAGTATAGGAGCACACAAACCTCCTGCCTTTAAACCCGGTCCAAAAATTTGGGCACACAGCCCCCTGTAACAGGGTCAGAAAAAGCACACAGCCTCGCTTCAGGCAGTATGGACACAGCCTCCTACAGACTAGTAAGACACACGCCTCCGCTGTACGGGGTTTGTAAGGGGCACACCCGCGGGACGGACTAGAGGATCAGTTAGGGGCACACGCCTCCCCGTAAAAATTATTTTAAAAGGCCCCCGCCTCCTGTACAGGTCTAGTAAAGGGCCCCAGCCCCTTTACAGGGTCTATATAGGAACACCCTCCTTACAGACTGTTAGGACACGCCCCGCGCCCGGACTATATAGGGACACGCCTCCTTTTACAGGGTCTAGATGGGGCAACACCTCGCTGTAAGATCTGTATAGGAGCACACAGCCTCCGTTTCAGGATCTATATAGGACACAAACCCCCCGCTTACAGGTCTATATAGACAACAGCCTCGCTGTACAGGATCTAGTATGGAACCCCAAGTCGCTGTACAGGATCTAGATAGGGGGACACCCGCCCGTGTCAGATCATATAGGGGGCCAGCCCCCTTACAGGGCAGTATAGGAGCCAAAAGCCCTGCTGTAGATCTGTATAGGACACAGCTCTCGTACAGGGTCTATTAGGGCAACAGCCCCTGTGTACAGGGTTATATAGGAGCCACACCCCCGCTGTACAGGTCTGATAGGGCCACAGCCTTGCGTACGATTTGTTAGGGCACACACCCCTCTGAAGGGCCAGTAAGGGCCACGCCCTCCTGTACAGGTCTAGTATAGGGCCACACCTCCCCGTAAAAGGCTAGTTTGGACACAGCCTCCCTTACAGGATCTAGTATAGGACCAAGCCTCGTGTACAGGGCTATATAAAGCCAAACCCGCTTACGGGTCAGTAAGGAGCACACAGCCTCGCTTACAGGATCTAGTATAGGAGCACACAGCCTCGCTGTACAGATTATATGGAGCACCACCCGCGTCAGGATCTAGTAAGGAGCACACAGCCCCCCCTGTACAGGATCTAGTTGGGGCACAACCTTTTACGGGTCTAGTTGGGAGACAGCCCCCCTGTACGGATTGTATAGGGGACACAGCCTCGCTTCAGGATCTAATGGGCAACAGCCTCCCCTGTACGGAAGTATGGGAGCCCCAAACCTCCGCGTAAGATTGTATAGGAGCCAGCCTTGCCTTTTCAGGGTCTAGTATAGGGCACACGCCCCGTGTAAGGACATAAGGGGCACACAGCCCCCGCTGTACAGGGTCTAGTTTTGGGGGCACACACCCTTTCTGTACGGATCTTTTGGAGCTCAAGCCTCGTGACGGAAAAGTAAGGAGCAACAGCCTCCGCTGTACAGGGTCTATAAAGGACACACCTTGCCTTTTTCAGGGTCTATATAGGACACACACCCCGCTGTAAGGTCTAGTATAGGGGGCACCACCTCGCGTACAGGTCAGATAGGGCACCCGCCCTGCAAGGGGTTTGTAAGGGGCCCCCCCTC
>JAODAL010083316.1:0-11292 GCA_025379985.1 Phyllomedusa bahiana
GGATAGTGAATGGTCTGTGATTTTTGTTCTTGGCTTTAACCTAATTTTGCCAAAAGATGTAAGGATCCTTTGGGGATGTTGGGATGTTAATTTCCCGCTTCTCCCCCCGGTTTTGGGGTGTAATAAGAAGGTGTTTTTCCCCCCCTAACTTTAAGGGTCTTTGGCGATTAATTATCCTAGGGATACTTATTGATAATTGCCGATATCACTATAACCCGATGATAAGCCCGTAATCGCTCATCATTAACACCCTGACTAATTTTTTCACCACTCCAATACCAAAAAGGAAAGGAAATCTCCCCTTAAGGAAGAGCACCAACGAAGGGTTTAGATTTTTGTTTGTTTTTTTTCGCCCTCATTACATCGCATTTTCACAAGGCATTGGGGGGAAATACCATAAAAAAAAATTTTTAGTGGCCTCTCTTTTCTTAACATAATTGACCTTGGTTTTCAACACTGATATGAGATAGGTACAGGAAAAACGCACAGTGAGAGCACCAGTGGTGCAATCGGTCAGCGCGCAGTGCTTATAAAGCAGTAACTATCAAGCAATGCCGAGGTTGTGCGTTCGAGCCTCACCTGAAGCAATCTTTTCTTGGCCCTCTCCAAAGGTTAAGACTGTGATAGGGAAGCCAATCTACCAATGCGCCAGTGTGATCGAGAAAACTGGAAAAAAATGAAAAAATGCCAAAGAGGAATTAGCATTTTTGGCTCTTTTTGGTCAATTCTTGCACTCCAATAACATTTCCTTCACCATATCCTATGTGTAAATCATATGAAGTAAACAAGTAAGGAACGCCTTGCTTGTCTTTAAAAAATGAAAGCATATGGAAAATTTTTGCTTTCCTTTTGGGAAATGAAAAATGGAAAGAAAGATATTAATGAATCTATCAAACTTGAGTTGCGGCGTAGCTTGAAAAACAGAAAACAACCTCGGTTTTACTGCTGCCAGACAGACCCCAGTGGCCCAATGGATAAGGCACTGGTCTCCTAAGCCAGGTATTGTGGGTTCAAATCCCATCTGGGGTGTTCGATTGTTTTAATGCTATTTGGAACACCCCACCCTATTTGAAAATTTAAAAGGCTCAACTCCTTCTTCATTCACTTTGGCTTGGAACAGTCATGCAACAAAAGGTCCAGGACTGACCCTGAAAATCACCCGAAAAATAGAAAAAAGACGATCTTTTGCTTTAAACATCTTGTTTCATGAAATAAACAGATGCATTTGAGCCCCATGGAATATAGAAAACACACATACAGATGAGATCCATTAGTTTTTTTTCGCAAACATTATTTCAAGAGCAAATTTTTTTTACCCAAACCAAATTATTGCTGTCTGGCACACAAATGTTGCTAAAAAGTAGAACTAATTCCACAAAACCTTTAAAAATTCCCTTCCCCTGTCCTACATTTTTCTCTTAAAGAATACGTGCCTTTTGTGACAATCTTTTTGAAACAAAAGTTCAAACTTAATATCGCTTTCACACCGAAGTCTACACGTTCTTAAATAATTAATCTTGTTTTCAAAATGTTTGAAATTGGGACGGGGAAAAAAGCACATGAAGCTCTGGTGGTGCAATCATCACAAGCTTTCTTAAAAAACAGTAAACTGAGAAAAATGCAGAGGTTTTGAGCGGGGTCCCTGTAAAACCCCAAACCTCAACTGTAAGGTTAAACTTCAGGCCCCCTGCCTAATGGTAAGGCACTGGCCCCTAACAGGGGTTTTGGTTTTTAAATCCTCTGGGGTGTTTGCTTTTTTTGCATACGAAAACCACAGCATGTTTTGGCTCTGACTAAATGCGCTCAACCCTTTTTTCCTTTCTTAAGTTGTCTTTTTGGTTGGAACAGGTATGCAACAACGGGTCCGGGCTTTTGCCCTAAAAGAGAGGTTGCAGCACAGCCAAACAGCGTGGGGGGAAAGGTTTAAAGCGAGTTTTTTGGCGACTGAACGAGTCGCGATTGTTTGTTTAAATTGTTTTTTCTTTTAAGGTTGGAACTTAAGATTGAAGGGGAGAACCCCTTGTTAATCCCCACAAAAACTTTTTTTTATTTATACCTGTTTTTATTTTTTTAAAAGCAGTACATTAAAAATCTATAGCAGACAATATCGGGGGCTTTGTAGGTCCAAAACATGGGGGGCCCGGGCCCTTTTTGTGTTAAGTTTTGCTCAAGGGCCGGATTCAACGCATTTTTCACCCCCCATTGTGAGCGCAGCATGTTTTTTACAAAAAAAAAAACTTTGCCAGCGCGTCCCTTGAATATTTATTCTCCCCTAAAGGGGTAAATCCTATTTCCAGTGAACCTATGAATTACCATATGTCCCCCGTATGTCGGGTGTATTGAAGCGCAATTACACCTGAACTACAGACCAAATTTTATGGGGAACAACACATTGTATTTTGGGGCAAACTCAAATGCGTCCAAGGCACCCCCAAAAATTTACGGAAAACAAGCGGTGAGGGTTTGGTTACTGGTTTTTTCCCGAACCAAAACCCCCGAAAAATAAGTGACAGGCCCTTTTTTCGGGGGAGAATAAAGTGGATGGGAGTGGCCTTTAAAGCGGTGTGCACAGGTAGGGTTTGGTGAACATACCCCTAGCCATGTTCACATGGGTGTACTCCGCATGACTCTACAGCCCATAGCTGTTTTTGGAAGTGCGCGTTGTTCAGGGGGCCTGCACCATTCACTACAATCTCAGCCGCCGAAAAGCCCCACGAAGAAGTGACCTGCCCCTTCTCCCCCAGGCGACGTTTCATCGTATTGTAGGGGGGGGAACGACGTAATCATAGTTCCTAATTGTGGGGCACAGGGGGTGTATTGTGTGCAAAAAACACCACAAAATGTACCTGATTTTTGCGTGTGAAATACCACCAGCCCGGGTGCAGAGCTAAAAACTTAGGCAACCCTGACAAAAGACAGGAAAAAAAATTCTATTAAAAATTTAAATTTAACACAGGTTTTTTATTTACATTTTAAAGGGAAAACAGGGGAGGATTATGTTTTAGTCACGTGAATGAGGGGATATTGTGATATTTGTGTACTACAGTACATACCATTTTCAAAATACATAACAACACTACTACACACACATTTTACCCATACACACACATGATAAAATACCACACATGAAAACATACCACACATGCATACACATACAGCCATGTATAGACATACACACAATGTATAGACATTGTTCTCCACTCTCGTCTGGACCCCTCCTGGGGCCCTCCCCGGGGTATTTCGCTCACGGAATCGCCCTTTCATAAAACGGTGGCACTCCGACACAGGCTTCAGGTTGAAAATGGCCCCAAACCCGCTTTTATTAGATATTCAACAGAACAAACCAAAAACAGAAAAATCAGGCCGCGGCCCCTGCTAAAACTTGAGTAGACAACCCTCCTAACATGACCTGGACCTACTGCCCCCAGCATCAAAACCCAAAGAAACCCTCATAACTCACCCAGTCCCTACGGGGGTTCCAGCTTTTTTCTAACCAAGGGGGCCCCCAAGACCCTTCCCCCTTTTAAAGCCCTCGCTGCACTCCCAGCTAGCAACCACGCCCCCGTAAAACCTAAAAAGCCCCGGCTTTTTTTAGACTCCGGCCCTATCCAAAAATGGCCCAAAAAAAGGAAAAAATTAAAAAAAATTCCCCCAAAAAACCCAAAAAAAAAATGGCAGAAAAAAAAAAAGGCAACACCGTTTTCCCCCCCCCCTTCAAAAATCCCCCCCCTCCCCCTCTGGAATTAAAAGGGCCAAATAGGCCCCCCCCTTTTTTTACCCCCCCTTCCGCCCAACCCTTTTCCCAGGATTTCCAAACCCCCCCCAACCCCCCAAAAAGGGAAACCCCAACAAAAACACAGCCAAAATTGCACTTGCTTTCTCTGGGGAAACACCCACTTTTCCCCGGAAACCCTTTTCCCCCCCCCTGTTCCATAATCCCGAGACACACCCCTGATTTCGCTACAGAAACAGGACACCAAAACATTCCACTTTCCCCCCTTTTCCCCTTGGACCTGTTTGCAAAAGGGCAACACCCCCCTTTAACATCATTAGGGGCAGAGAAAAAATTTTTCCCAAAAACAGCTCACCGTCCCCCATACCATGCTCCACCTATAACGGGCCACAGACAGTTTACGCCACTTCAACTGGGGGCACACGTAGGGTACCCCCAACTCCCGGGGGAATTTTCCCCACCTTCAGCTTTTATCTGACATTCCCCAGGGCCCCAAAAGGGGGCGCACCTCGCTAAAACCACAACCCTCTTGGACTGCAAAACAGATACAGCCTAAAATTTTCCCTCGGGAAACAGCCCCCCCCGTGGTATAGGGTTACATCTGGGGAAACCCCCATAACCTGCGGGTCCTTTAAACCCGGGGTTTACTGTAGCCCAAATCGCTACCCCCAAGGGGAAAACCCACAACCGCTGATCTCACTTCTCACCAGGGGGTTTTCCCTAATGTCGGGAGGACTCCTTGTCCCTCCCCCCCCTTTTAACCCCCACGGGGGGGAAAAACCCACATACATACCTGTTTTCCGGTTTTCTCTTTCAAAACCCTGCTTTCCCCAACAGGGGCCCTGGGTCTCACCTGAATTTAAAAAAAGCCTCAAACAGGTTTTAAAAACTTGGGGGGAACCCTCTGTCCCGGCCTACAAACACATAGGGGCCACAAACAAAATGCATATTCTCCCAAACAAACCTCACCACAATCAGGGGGCCTGCAAAGGGGTTTCAGCGTCCCCTTTTGGCAAACCTCAAAATAGACACTTTGTCTGTAAATATGAAAAAAACCAGGCACCTCACCGGGACAGGGGACCCCTTTTTCCCCTGTGAAACACTTCTCACTTGGCGTTTCCCAAGGGCAGCAAAACTCTCGCACCCAATGGGGGGGAGATTTTTCCCTTTATCCCCTCCCCTATACCCATCTCTAAGGGAGAATGCTCAGCTTCACCCCTTAGATACTTCTACTTTTTTTCCCAAAACCCCCAAAAAATTCATTAAAATTAGCTGGAGGCAAGGGAGACACATTTATAAATGGGTTTGGTTTACCCCAAAAGTACCCCGGGGCCACCTCCCGGGGATCCCCCCACTTAGCCCACAAAATTGGCTGTGTTCAAAATTGGGAAAAACCCCCGGTGACATGTTTAACACCCAATAGCTAAAGCAGGTATCTGGCTCCCAAATGTTATCCACCCTTCCCTTTTCCCCCCAACCACGGGAAACATAATACCTCTGAGAAACTGTTAAAAATTTTTCTCCCAAACCCTGAAAGGAAAAATTTTTTCACTGCCCAAAACCCCGGGCACTTCTTTCCCAAACGGGGATTTAAACCCCTAAACCTGCCCTCACTGGGGTTCAACCTAAACCCAGCCTGGGGTTTCCAGCAGCTCCTCCTACACTGCAGTTTTCCCGTGACCCTGGAAAGAAAAGTTACTGGCAAAAACAGAAACCCAAATTGGGGCCAAGTGAAACCCCGTAGGACTACAGATCTCAGCAAACATTTTCTCTCCCACAGGTAATTGGGGTTTCTTTTCGGCAGGCATACATTCACCAAGTCTGGACCCCAACCTGTTTAAAACGACCCTCCTCACACAGTGTGGGAAGGGGAAAACCAAACCCTAAAAACTCCATTTCCCTTTGAAGGCTGCACACGGAAATAGGAAGGTTTCCTCGGGAACAACAGCATTCCCCACAGAACGGGAAAGGCTACCTTCCCTGGGCATCTTTACCGCACTTCCCCAGGTAAAACACCGTTTGCGGGTCACTGGTGGAGACCTTTATGAACTGGTCACCAGACACATCACCCGCCCCCCGTACCCCAACCCCAAAATTTTTCCCCTTCCCCCCAACAGGGGATACAGAGGACAAATTGTTTCTAAGGGGAACCCCCATTAGTTTCTGCAGGGAAAAGTATTTGACAGCACCCCCTCTCAAATTTCAATTTAATCCCCAAACATACCCCACCTGCACACATTGGGCAAAAAAACCCGCCATAACCCCAGGGACAACCGCAACTTGCACGTTGTCCCCTACACACAGTGCCCCTGGGTCATGGGGACACACATTTTAAAATGACTTGGGCCCCCCAGAAAACTTCACAAAACACTGCCTGGCACAATACTCAAAGTTTTTTTTCCCGTAAGAATACCGAGGGAACCTGGTTTTCCTACTGGGAACCCCAGTTTGATCCACCTGACACTCATTTGGAACAATTTCTCCACATGGGCATCCACCACAAAACACACATCCCTCTGCACTAAATCCCCAAAACACTTTTAAAAACCCAAACCCCTAAAGGGGGGCCCGTTTGGGGGTGTCCCCGCCCTATAAAATAGGCGGGGAAAAATTTTAAAAGCTAAAATCAGACTCGGCAATTTAAAATTCACACATGGCGCTGACCTCAAGGGGGAACCTGAAACTGCCTCCCCCCATACCCCCCAAATCTGCTTTTTCACACAGGGACGCAGAAAATGGGGTTTTAAATTTTCAACACAGTCAACATCCCCCGCTTGGGGCTGTGGGGACAAAGCTATGGGTCACATGTTTAAATTAAACCCCTTTTGTAGCGTTTTTAAAAAGGAAAAGCAATTTTTAAACACAGGCACAACATTGGAATTGTCCCTCCCCCAGGGAAAAAAAAGCAAAAAAAACAACCCGGATCCATCAGACTTCCAAGTCCCCTTTTTTTTCAGAAGGGCCCCCCACCCCCCAAGACTCTTCTCCAAAAGGGGGCCCCGGGGAGTGTGTCTGGGCCTCCAATTTTGCCCAAAAACCCCGGTAACCCATACATAAAGGATTTTAAGAAAATCTCAATACCCCTTTTATACAAAACAGGAAAAAGTTTACCGGGGATGCATCTGGGTGCAGTCTGGACCTCTCCTGCTGACTGTCCATTCAGCCCTGGGGGGGGGCCCCGACCCCTGGACTCCAGGGCTTTGGGGCCCGCATCCTCTCCGGCCTTTCCCCCTGAGAGGGGGAGTCAGGAAACACATTCTGCTGCCCCCTAAGGCACCCCCAACCGGTCTCCCTCTGCGGGCCGGTGGTACAGGCTCCTGCCATGAATGGGGGGTTTCCCCTGGCAAAAAGGGGGCCCCGCCAGTCCCTGCCAAAAAACCCGGGCCTCTCCGGACGTGAAAAAAAAAAACTGCATTTCCTGGACTACAAAACCAAAACCCGGGCCAAAGGGATAAAACCCCTCATGCCGCCCTCAGGTTTTGGTTTTCCCTCGGCAAACAGCCATCCCCGGGGTTTCTTCGGGATCCTTCTTCACGCAAAGGGCCCTGTTCCCCAAAGCTTTAAAACCCGACGGAATTTTTGCCCGTAATTTGGGGGCCAAAACCGCCGGGAATAAAGGGGGGGGGCGGGGGGGGGGCCGGGGCGCGGGGGTAGGCCCCCGCTCCCGGGCCCCCAAAACAATGCATTTTTTTACCCGGGGCGCCGCGCCGTAAATAATTGCATTTCACTTTTTTCCCCCCGTGGCAGATTCGCCCCCGGGGGGGAGGAGCCCACGGATTACCACTTTTCCAAAAGAAGCAATTTGGGTTTAAACCCTAATTTCGCCGGGGGATTTTGGCGCGTAAATGAAGTGCAAATCCGGCGCGCAGTTTAACCCGGGGCCAAACCCCTGGCAGAATAAAAACCGTGTAACGGGGGGAAAAAAGTTTCTTTTTAACCCCCCAAAAATGCCCAAGAAAACTGTTTCCTTTAAATTTTGGGGTAGTCTTTTTGCCAACAGGGACATGTCCGTCCTTTCACCCTCTTGGGGGCCGGCGGGGGGGAAAAGGGCCCAGGAAAAGTTCCCGCCCAAATGCTCTGGGGTACTTCCTTGTTGAGCCTACTTTTCCCAAAAACCCGCAAAAGGGAAAGGCCCCTACGTCTTCCCTGCCCATCTTCCAATCGCCCTCCCGGGACCGCTCTTTTGGGCCCTCAAATCCTCCTCTGCAGACTTCATTTTGTACCAAAATAGCGAGCAAACTCCTCCACGGGAAAAAATTTTTATCAGCAAAAAGTCTTGTTTTTAAACCCGGGTTCACAACCCGGCCTTTTGGCCCTTTTTAAAATTTTTGTGGGAGCACAACTTCACTTGTGCCCCAAATAAAGCTCAAATCCATGCCAATTATGCTCATCCTTCCAATTTTTGCCCGCATCCTCCACCATATGTACGATCCACTCTCGTCTGGAAAGCCCTCCTGGGCCGCCTGGGGGAAATTTCCCCCTCACGAAAAACGCCGTCTTTCTAAAACGGATTGGGACTCCCACACAGGCTTCAGGGTTTTAAAATGGCCCCCCCGGTTAACCCTTTTATTTAGATATAGCAAACAAAACATAAACCATAAACAAAAAACCCCAAAGGCCCCTCGGCCACTGACTAAACACGTTTAAATTTGACAACCCTCCCCCCTAACAAAACCTTGGGCCTACTGGGCCCCGCTCACAACCAGTAACTCATAACCCCACCCATTTCCCTACTGGGGTTTCCAAACTTTTTTTTTTTAACCCCCTGGGGGCAAGAGCCCTTCCCTCAGCCCCTTTCTGCACTGCCAGCTAGCAGACCACCCCCTGATACCGGGAAAAAACCCGCATTTAAAAGGACTCCTGAGCCCCATCCAAAAATGTGACCTGGAACATGGGGAAGGTTTTTCCCCCACAAAAGGGGAGAAAAAGGCAACAACCCCGTAGTTGCCCTGTCACAACATACAAAACACATGCACCTGTAATAGACAAACACACACATGTATAGACATACACACACATGCAAAACACACATGAAAAACAAACACACACATGTTTTCACCCTACACACACATGTATAGACCCCATACACAATAGTATACATGCACAGAAAATTTATAAATTTTAGTTCACATTCCCTGTTGTTTTTACTATTATACTATCTACATTGGTCCTCTACAGTGAGGCTACTCACTCACTTGGGCCTTCATGAAACGGGGACCTGTGGAAGCTTCGTTGAATCCATAACAAAATCACTGTACGCAGGCAAAAAATGGGGGTGTGGGGCCCGGAAACAAGACGGGGGCGGGGCCCAGCACGGCAGGGGGGGGAGCCTCTCACTCCCTGTAAAAGAGGCTGAAATTCCGACCTTTTTTCTGGGCCTGGTGCAGGGCACAGATCAGGAAAAACTGAGTGGGGCAAACCCGGGCCCCCCCCCCTCCTAAGCGCCCGACAAACCCGGGGAATCCCCCTGCCTCCCCCCAAAAAGGGTCTTACTTTTCAACCCTGAACTTTCAAAGTTTGCCCAGGGGAGACACATACAGCGCCCCACGATCTGAGGTTTTGGGGCACAGGGAGGGGTATTTGGGGCTTGTGCCCCGAAAAATTAAATGGCCCCAAACGACGCCCCTGCATATAGTTATACTGCTAGCTACACTTATTTTGTGTATAGATTACATTTATAGTATTAAAGAGTAGTTAGTAGTTCTATAGTTACACAGTTGCTGAGGGCTTGTTGAGTCACGTGACTGGTCAGGTGACTGGTGAGGGGTGTGGTTACCTAATCAACAGAGCTTAAATAGCAACTGTGTTGGGCTGGTGAGGCCTTTTGCTCCTGAAAGAGAGGTTGCAGCACAGCAAACAGCAGTGGGGAAATTTTAAAGCTGAGTATTTTGGGGCGATTTGAACGAGTCTGCGAGTTTTGTTTGCCTTAAATTGTGTTTTCTTTTAAGTGTTGGAGATTTAAAAGGGGTTGTCTCATTACGACTTTTCAGCCTGTCAGTGTCCCTGGTAAGTTGAACGAGGGGGCGTGCTAGCTGTCTGTCTGTTCTGCTCCCTCTCCCCTCCCATCAGCACACAGGCAGCTACGTAACTTCTATACAAGGGGGGGGGGGAGGGGTTTTGCTCTCAGAGTTCACCCTGTGTTGCCTGCCTAGGTCTGTTGCAGGAGAGGGCTGATCTAGGAGTGTAGAGAGGGAAAATGAAGCTGTGTGCTAATAGAGCAGAGGGGATGCATGTGTTCCTATAACCCCTGCTTAGCTTACAAGTCTCCACATCTCCAGCAACAACAAGGGCAGTGTTTTACTATACTCAGGATGTCCACTAATACAGGAGAACATAAAGTATTCACATGCCTGAACTGTATAGCATTAGTATAGTCACAGTTCCAAAGACATATCATGATTATAGTAAAAAGACCCGGGTCACTGCTGTCAAAATCTATCTGTGGGAGAGAGCAGGAGGAAGCAGGACAAAACAGGGTTAATCCAGGCAGCTCGGACACAGACCCCAGAGTCCTCCTCCCCCTCCAGAAGCATCTGTGTGGGAGGGGCTCTCTGCTCCGACCTGTCTTCAAAGGTGATGAGTCATTCAGACCTGACAGCCAGTAAGATAAGGGATCAACAGGTCGGCTACTATAGAGATTTGAGAAGCGATGTAGTAATACCCAACAGGGCTAGCTCAAAATCAGTAGGACATTTGTAATGAACAATATTGCAAAGCTGCTTGTTTTTTAAAGATCTTTTAATTAAAACCCAATCATTGTAGCGAGACAACCCCTTTAAGATTGAGAGGGAGAAGTCCTTGTTAATCCTCCAGCAAATACTTGTGTTTATTTATACCTGTGTTTATTTATTATTGCAGTACATTTAAAATCTATAGCAGACATATAGTTATACTTCTAGCTACACTTATTTTGTGTATAGATTTACATTTAAAAGTATTAAAGAGTAGTTAGTAGTTCTATAGTTACACAGTTGCTGAGGGCTTGTTGAGTCACGTGACTGGTCAGGTGACTGGTGAGGGGTGTGGTTACCTAATCAACAGAGCTTAAATAGCAGCTGTGTTGGGCTGGTGAGGCCTTTTGCTCCTGAAAGAGAGGTTGCAGCACAGCCAAATAGCAGTGTGGGAAAGGTTTAAAGCTGAGTATTTTGAGCGAGGTGAACGAGTCTGCGAGTGTGTTTGCCTTAAAAGGTGTTTCTTTTAAGTTTTGGAGACTTAAGATTGAGAGACTTTAGATTTGGGGAGTTTTAGAGGGGACATATTGGAAACGCTTATTATTATAATTGTATTCATATATCTTTTTGGTAACATCCCCATGAGTTCCATTTTGACAATGCTGTCCAAAAGCACAACCTGTGCAATGGGATGCCATCCTTGAGCAACAGTTCGAGGGGCATACTGCTGTGGGAAGATTGTTGCACACTGCACAGTTAGAAGCTCGGATCTTGGGTCTAAATGAGCAACCGGCAACACTGAGATCCATTGCCAACTTGGAAGCGAGTTTGCCGCTCACTGAGCACTCACTCACAGGTTTTAAAGCTGGGAAGAGTGGTAGCAGGAGG